>JAMOIN010001797.1:60000-145000 GCA_024666655.1 Dascyllus trimaculatus | reverse complement strand
CACAGGTCCTGATGTCAGTAAATGTGGATCAGCTGTAGTACCTGGTTGTTCCACCAGGTGGAGCCTCTGACTGTAATACTGTAGAGACCAGAGGAGGCGTCACTCAGGCTGAATCCAAATCTCCGGGTTTCATTTCACTCGTGGACTCGTGGACTTTGCGGGCGCGTTCACGGGAAGTCCGGGACTGCTGAGGGCTGTCCAAACCCACAGTTCATCCAGGCCTCAAGCGGACTTTCTGCAGACTTCCAGTCTGCTTAGGGTGCGGACTTCAGCAGACTTCACTAGTTTGATTACCCACAATTCATTGCAATACAGATGAGACGTTTTAATTGTTCCACTTCATTATTGCAGCCCAGCCTCTAAAAGCTTTGCAGTCTGAAGCCAAAGTCACGGGCTCAGAAAATAAGGCTGAAAAAGGACAAAAGCAAGTCTTCCAATGTAGCAACACCCAGATGATGTCCACTGAACTCCATTTGTGCCTTTGATTAACGAATTATTGATTGATAATGCTGCCGATTATCGGTTAAGAAAATGATTTAAAGTTTGATCACTATGGTCGTCGTGCTGAGTGTACATGTTGACACACCTACAGTGAACAGGTGTGTTTAAGAGTGAAGATGGCTGTGAGATATTACCTCAAAGGTGTGGTCCAGTCTGTAGACAGGTGAGGAGTTCATCGCACTGACAACCTCCAGAACGCCATTAAAGTTGTTGAGTTCCTGAAAGACCTGCAGGATCTCTATGATCCGAGAAACAACGGCCACTCGTTCCTCCAAGTTCTCTGTTTCTACAATACACCTGTGGAGAGAATAGCAGGTAACGTCAGGTGACTGCACACGGCTCCTCCCTTGTCTGTACCTGGTGACATCAGAGTGATGTCAGAGCAAGGCCTTACTTCTCAAACCACAGCGTGAGGTTGGTGGTGTGTCGGATCATCCTCAGCAAGTTGGGCGAGTGAATCTCTTTGTCCTCTTTGGTCCAGACGCTGCCGACCAGCTCAGATGGTTGCACCGCCCTGCAGGACAAGATCACAGGTGAGACAGGTGTGTGCTTGGTATGTGACAGGTGTCAGACAGGTGCGAGTAAGGTTACCTGTAGAAGTCGGACTCTAGCAGAGTGAGCTGGCGTGCGATCTCGATGGGGTGCAGCGTCATGAGGTCGAACTGCTCGGTGTTTCCAGGTTTACAGATGTGCCACTCGATGGGGGGCGGAGAGTTCTGGAAGGTGATGCTGTGACTGGGCACGCTCACCTGAACCTGCTTTTTCCTCTGGATGATCTTTGTGATGGACTCCACCCACTTCCTCATTGCCTTACCTGGAACACATGACATCCTTTACCTGCAGCCGCCGTCACATAGTTACTGAGAATACATACACCTGAACACCTGATGATCTGTCTGAATATCAGCATGACTGTGTTCAGGTGTTCAGTCAGGTGTTCAGACAGGTGTTCAGGTGTTCAGTCAGGTGTTCAGTCAGGTGTTCAGTCAGGTGTTCAGGTGTTCAGTCAGGTGTTCAGTCAGGTGTTCAGTCAGGTGTTCAGGTGTTCAGTCAGGTGTTCAGACAGGTGTTCAGGTGTTCAGTCAGGTGTTCAGTCAGGTGTTCAGACAGGTGTTCAGTCAGGTGTTCAGGTGTTCAGTCAGGTGTTCAGACAGCTGTTCAGTCAGGTGTTCCGGTGTTCAGTCAGGTGTTCAGACAGGTGTTCAGGTGTTCAGTCAGGTGTTCAGACAGCTGTTCAGTCAGGTGTTCCGGTGTTCAGTCAGGTGTTCAGACAGGTGTTCAGGTGTTCAGTCAGGTGTTCAGTCAGGTGTTCAGACAGGTGTTCAGTCAGGTGTTCAGTCAGGTGTTCAGATGTTCAGACAGGTGTTCAGACAGATGTTCAGACAGGTGTTCAGGTGTTCAGATGTTCAGTCAGGTGTTCAGGTGTTCAGTCAGGTGTTCAGACAGGTGTTCAGGTGTTCAGACGTTCAGTCAGGTGTTCAGGTGTTCAGACAGGTGTTCAGGTGTTCAGACAGGTGTTCAGGTGTTCAGTCAGGTGTTCAGGTGTTCAGACAGGTGTTCAGATGTTCAGACAGGTGTTCAGTCAGGTGTTCAGGTGTTCAGTCAGGTGTTCTGACAGGTGTTCAGATGTTCAGACAGGTGTTCAGACAGGTGTTCAGACAGGTGTTCAGACAGGTGTTCAGACAGGTGTTCAGACAGGTGTTCAGTCAGGTGTTCAGATGTTCAGACAGCTGTTCAGTCATTCAGTCAGGTGTTCAGTCAGGTGTTCAGGTGTTCAGTCAGGTGTTCTGACAGGTGTTCAGGTGTTCAGACAGGTGTTCAGACAGGTGTTCAGACAGGTGTTCAGACAGGTGTTCAGGTGTTCGGGTGTTCAGACAGGTGTTCAGTCAGGTGTTCAGACAGGTGTTCAGTCAGGTGTTCAGACAGGTGTTCAGTCAAGTGTTCAGACAGGTGTTCAGGTGTTCAGTCAGGTGTTCAGGTGTTCAGACAGGTGTTCAGATGTTCAGACAGGGGTTCAGACAGGTGTTCAGTCAAGTGTTCAGACAGGTGTTCAGGTGTTCAGTCAGGTGTTCAGACAGGTGTTCAGATGTTCAGACAGGGGTTCAGACATGTGTTCAGATGTTCAGACAGGTGTTCAGACATGTGTTCAGGTGTTCAGTCAGGTGTTCAGACAGGTGTTCAGGTGTTCAGTCAGGTGTTCAGACAGGTGTTCAGGTGTTCAGTCAGGTGTTCAGACAGGTGTTCAGGTGTTCAGATGTTCAGTCAGGTGTTCAGGTGTTCATTCAGGTGTTCAGATGTTCAGACAGGTGTTCAGTCAGGTGTTCAGGTGTTCAGACAGGTGTTCAGGTGTTCAGAAAGGTGTTCAGATGTTCAGACAGGTGTTCAGACAGGTGTTCAGGTGTTCAGTCAGGTGTTCAGTCAAGTGTTCAGACAGGTGTTCAGGTGTTCAGTCAGGTGTTCAGGTGTTCAGACAGGTGTTCAGGTGTTCAGACAGGTGTTCAGTCAAGTGTTCAGACAGGTGTTCAGGTGTTCAGTCAGGTGTTCAGGTGTTCAGACAGGTGTTCAGATGTTCAGACAGGGGTTCAGACATGTGTTCAGATGTTCAGACATGTGTTCAGGTGTTCAGTCAGGTGTTCAGACAGGTGTTCAGGTGTTCAGTCAGGTGTTCAGACAGGTGTTCAGATGTTCAGTCAGGTGTTCAGGTGTTCAGTCAGGTGTTCAGACAGGTGTTCAGGTGTTCAGACGTTCAGTCAGGTGTTCAGGTAGGTGTTCAGATGTTCAGACAGGTGTTCAGACAGGTGTTCAGACAGGTGTTCAGACAGGTGTTCAGGTGTTCAGACGTTCAGTCAGGTGTTCAGACAGGTGTTCAGGTGTTCAGACGTTCAGTCAGGTGTTCAGGTAGGTGTTCAGATGTTCAGACAGGTGTTCAGACAGGTGTTCAGACAGGTGTTCAGACAGGTGTTCAGATGTTCAGACAGGTGTTCAGTCATTCAGTCAGGTGTTCAGTCAGGTGTTCAGTCAGGTGTTCAGTCAGGTGTTCAGTCAGGTGTTCAGTCAGGTGTTCAGGTGTTCAGTCAGGTGTTCTGACAGGTGTTCTGACAGGTGTTCAGGTGTTCAGTCAGGTGTTCTGACAGGTGTTCAGGTGTTCATATATTCAGACAGGTGTTCAGACTGGTGTTCAGGTGTTCAGTCGGGTGTTCAGTCAGGTGTTCTGACAGGTGTTCAGACAGGTGTTCAGTCAAGTGTTCAGACAGGTGTTCAGTCAAGTGTTCAGGTGTTCAGACAGGTGTTCAGGTGTTCAGACAGGTGTTCAGACAGGTGTTCAGATGTTCAGACAGGGGTTCAGACAGGTGTTCAGATGTTCAGACAGGTGTTCAGTCAGGTGTTCAGTCAGGTGTTCAGTCAGGTGTTCAGGTGTTCAGACAGGTGTTCAGTCAGGTGTTCAGACAGGTGTTCAGACAGGTGTTCAGTCAGGTGTTCAGACAGGTGTTCAGACAGGTGTTCAGACAGGTGTTCAGTCAGGTGTTCAGTCAGGTGTTCAGACAGGTGTTCAGTCAGGTGTTCAGACAGGTGTTCAGACAGGTGTTCAGACAGGTGTTCAGTCAAGTGTTCAGACAGGTGTTCAGACAGGTGTTCAGTCAAGTGTTCAGACAGGTGTTCAGACAGATGTTCTGGTGTTCAGACAGATGTTCAGGTGTTCAGTCAGGTTTTCAGGTGTTCAGGTGTTCAGTCAGGTGTTAAGACAGATGTTCTAGTGTTCACGCAGGTGCATACCTCTGACTGAAGCAATGAACTCTTCCAGTCGACTCAGCAGGTGAGCGTCTCTCTCGAAGTCGTAGAAGTGATGTTCCACCCAGTGTCGACATACATTTAGCACCCTGCAGGAGGAAAAGGAGGTCAACACACAGCTGTGCGACAGGCGAGTCTCTACCTGAACTCTTCTGAGATCAGGGTTCAGGTGTGTTTCTACCTGAGCTGCACCGGCTGAACAAACTCTTTCCGGAAGCGTTTGAGTTCAGCGCTGAGCGGCTGCTCTCCTCCCTCCATCTGATCCACGTCGGACGGCCTCGGCTCCGGGATCTCAAACCTGAAAACAAGACACACACCTGAAAACACACCACACCTGTCCAGGCTTTAATGTTCAGATTCATTCGTCAAACCTCTGCTGTCTGTGATGAACAGTCTGACGGTGGAGAATCAGACCACTGCTCAGAGGATCATTGAACTAACCTCCTCCTCAGATCATCTGGTTCTTCATCACTGATCAGAGGTTGACCTTCATACTACGAATGTTTTCAGCTACAGGCCCTTGAAGTACATAGAGGTGAGAGACTGTTCTCCAGAACCAGCTGTAGCATCAGTATTATGGGATGTCTCCTAGTGTGAACAGTCTAACGTCTGACATAGAGTCCTAGAAACCATCAGTGGTTCCTGGATGCGTTTCTGGTTTCTGATCGTCCACCAGAGGAAACTTTAACAAGTGCATTCTGGGTAAACTGTAAGGCTCCTATCAGCATGTTGGTAGGAGGTTGGTCAGAACAGGTAGAGACAATAGAAGGATCATTTAAAGGATCATCTACAGACACGACTCACTGTGAGGAGAACTGGATTCTAACAGCCACATAATGTAACATTTAAGATTCTATTTCCTCAGTAAACTCAACTCTGATGGTTCCTGCTGCACCACGTCCTGCTCCATATTTAAACAAGTACTGATACAGAGATCATCATCATCAACCTGAGGATGGAACAGAGCAAACAGAACCAGAACTGAACTCTGTCAGAGGAGAGCCTAAAGACTCTCAGGCTGTTCTATGAAACATGAGGATGTTAATATTGTTCCTGCTTTTCACACACAGAAGACTCATTAAAGTAAAGACCTGTCGGCGGTTTGTTTAACTTTGGTTGTTTCAGTCCAGTTAGAAGACCGAGACAAACTCCTGACATGAAGAGAACCTCTGTGGTTCTGACTGGTCCCTGAGACCTGACAGGTGAGCTCACCTCTCCATGAGCAGGTCCAGCAGCTCCTGAGGTTTACAGAACGACCTGTAGGTGGTCAGAAAGGTCCGCACGAAGTTCGGATCTGAAGGAGAGAACAGAGGCGGTGGATCACAGACCAAAACCAGACTGTCCAACAGTAAACCCAGACCAGGACCGGGACTGGGACCAGGACCGGGACCGGGATGGTACCCAGGATCCTCAGCGGTAACCCTTGAGACCAGATTTATTTTGTCCTGGTTCCAGTTACAGCCTGTTCACTGAAGCTTCTGTTAGCAAGTTACTGAACAAAGATGACATCTAAAGACGCACAAAGACACACACACACACCGCATGTGGCATCACGCCTCACCTGCGTGGCATCACGCCTCACCTGCGTAGCATCACGCCTCACCTGCGTGGCATCACGCCTCACCTGCATACATGTGGAAGGTGAGTCTCTCGATCAGCTTCAGGACCGTCCCTGCTTTGATGATGGGGATCCCAGACTTGGACTGGACGTTTTCCTCGAACACAACGTTCTCCTCGGAGTCCGGTTCTGCGAAGCGGTACACCTCAGCTCCTGGCAGCCTCATCTGCTCCTCCTTCTCCTCCTGCAACATTGCAGAGTCCAGCATGCGCTCCAGCGTGCTGCGGTACTGCAGCGAGATCAGTGCCGCCATCCAGCCGTTCTTTTCCTCGGCGGACTTGGCAGCGAACACAACACTGTTCCCGTCCTTCAGGATGATCTCGAAGGCGTGCCGATACTCGCCTTCCTTGTCGTCCTTGTCGTTGATCTGTACTTTGCGCATGAAGAACTTTTCTTTGAGCCGGTACTCTGCGGTGGAGCTGGCGCCGGGAAGCCGTGGCGGACCATGGTTGGATTTGCAGCAGATCATCAGGCCGTCGAACAGGAAGATGTGGCGCTCGTGTTTGGCGCCGACGCGGGTCAACGTGCCCTCCATGATGAACTCGTTGCAGCACTGGCCGATGTCCTTCCCCTCCCAGCCGTCAATGTTCTTCTGGATCTCATTCATCTTCTTGATGGCCAGGTGCTTCCCCTTCATCTGATGGCTGTAGAAGCGACACGCCGACTCACTGCACACCACCGAAGAACAGCAAGAGTACAGCAAAAGAAGAGGACAGAGTTAGTCAGGAGGATTGGGCCAGAGGGTCCAGGTTCTGATTTCAGGAAAGACGGGTGTTAGTGCTACGAGCTGGACCCGGACTCATGAGGACCATCTCTCTACCAGTTCACCTGACAGAGGAGCTGCAGACGAGGAAGAAAGACCTGCAGCTAACAGAAAGTACTGCAGCTAACAGAGCCACCTGCAGCTAACAGAAATACCTGCAGCTAACAGAGCCACCTGCAGCTAACAGAGCCACCTGCAGCTAACAGAAATACCTGCAGCTAACAGAGCCACCTGCAGCTAACAGAGCCACCTGCAGCTAACAGAGCCACCTGCAGCTAACAGAGCGATCTGCAGCTAACAGAGCGATCTGCAGCTAACAGAGTGAAGTGCAGCTAACAGAGCGATCTGCATCTAACAAAAAGACCTGCAGCTAACAGAAATAACTGCAGCTAACAGAGAGTCCTGTAGCTAACACAGCGACCTCCAGCTAACACAGCGACTTCCAGCTAACAGAGCGACCTGCAGCTAACATAGCGACCTGCAGCTAACAGAAAATCCTGTGGCCAACCAAAATGCCTGCAGCTAACAGAGCGACCTGCAGCTAACAAAAAGACTTGCAGCTAACAGAGCCACCTGCAGCTAACAAAAAGACTTGCAGCTAACAGAGCCACCTGCAGCTAACATAGCAACCTGCATCTAACAGAGCGGCCTGCAGCTAACAGAGCCACCTGCAGCTAACATAGCAACCTCAGCTAACAGAGTGAAGTGCAGCTAACAGAACAACCTGCAGCTAACAGAGCCACCTGCAGCTGACAGAGCAAACTGCAGCTAACAGAAATACCTGCAGCTAACAGAGCGATCTGCATCTAACAAAAAGACCTGCAGCTTACAGAAAGTCCTGCAGCTAACAGAGCCACCTGCAGCTAACAGAGCCACCTGCAGCTAACAGGACGACCTGCAGCTAACAGAGCCACCTGCAGCTAACAGAGCCACCTGCAGCTAACAGAGCCACCTGCAGCTAACAGAGCCACCTGCAGCTAACAGAGCCACCTGCAGCTAACAGGACGACCTGCAGCTAACAGAGCCATGGGGGGTTTTTGGTTCCTTCCCACCGTCGCTGACTGCTTGCTCATAGGGAATCCAAAAGCAACTTTGGATTGTTGGGTTTTTCTGTTTTCTGTTTCCTGTTTTACTGTTTCCTGTTCTTTCTTACAATGTTAAGCGCTTTGTGACGACCTGTGTTGTAAATATGCGCTATATAAATAAAACTGAATTGAATTGAATTGAACCTGCAGCTAACAGAGTGACTTGCAGCTAACAGAGCGACCTCCAGCTAACAGAGCCACCTGCAGCTAAAAAAGCGACCTGCAGCAAACAGAGCAACCTGCAACGAACAGAACAACCTGCAGCTAACAGAAAGACCTGCAGCTAACAGAGCGAACTGCAGCTAACAGAGTGACTTGCAGCTAACAGAGCGACCTCCAGCTAACAGAGCCACCTGGAGCTAACAGGACGACCTGCAGCTAACAGAGCAACCTGCAACGAACAGAACAACCTGCAGCTAACAGAAAGACCTGCAGCTAACAGAGCGAACTGCAGCTAACAGAGTGACCTCCAGCTAACAGAGCCACCTGCAGCTAACAGAGCGACTTGCAGCTAACAGGGCGACCTCCAGCTAACAGAGCCACCTGCAGCTAACAGAGCGACCTCCAGCTAACAGAGGGGCCTCCAGCTAACAAAGCCACCTGCAGCTAACAGAGCGACCTCCAGCTAACAGAGCCACCTGCAGCTAACAGAGCGACCTGCAGCTAACAGAGCGACCTGCAGCTAACAGAGCGACCTGCAGCTAACAGAACGACTTGCAGCTAACAGAGCGACCTCCAGCTAACAGAGCCACCTGCAGCTAACAGAGCGACCTCCAGCTAACAGAGCGACCTGCAGCTAACAGAGCGACTTGCAGCTAACAGAGCGACCTCCAGCTAACAGAGCCACCTGCAGCTAACAGAGCGACCTCCAGCTAACAGAGCGACTTGCAGCTAACAGAGCGACCTCCAGCTAACAGAGCCACCTGCAGCTAAAAAAGCGGCCTACAGCTAACAGAGCGACCTGCAGCTACAGAAAGGCCTGCAGCTAACAAAAAAAACCTACAGCTAACAGAAAGGCCTGCAGCTAACAGGGCAACCTGCAGCTAACACGTCTGTGTCAGTAAAATACAGCCGTATTGATTATGTACTGGCAGGTCTGAATCAGCATGTTGTTGGAAGTTAGAGAAATTAATCAGACTAAAGATCAAAATGGTTCCTTTATCTTATCATTGGGTTGTTCCTATATCATGTGGCAGCTGGGTGAGTTCTGATTGGACGGTGTCCTCAGCTCTGTACAAACCAGTGAGGCAGCTGTGACGTCCAACAGGAAGTGAGGTCACAGTAGGAAGACCTCTGACCTCAGCGCACTGTGACACAGAGACAGTGACATCATCACAGTAGTGACATCATCATGTCAGCAGAAGAAGTACTACTCCTTTAACTGAGTCTGTTAGCCGCTAATCCGTTTACTGCATAAACCCCTGAAAAATGCAGAGTTTCACAAGGCTGCAGCAGCTACACAACAACGACACAACAGCTACACAACAACTACACAACCTGTCAACAGCTACACAACACCACAACTGTACAGCCTGTCAACAACTACACAACAACTACACAACTTTTCAGCAGCTACACAACAACTACACAACCTGTCAGCAACTACACAATCTGTGAGAAACTACACAACAACTACAGAACCTGCAACTACACACCTTTTCAGCAGCTAAATAACCTGTCAGCAACTACACAACAACTACACAACCTGTCAGCAGCTACACAACCTATCAGCAACTACACAACCTGTCAGCAACGACACAACCTGTCAGCAGCTACACAACCTGTCAGCAGCTACACAACCTGTCAGCAACTACACAACCTGTCAACAGCTACACAATCTGTGAGAAACTACACAACAACTACAGAACCTGCAACTACACACCTTTTCAGCAGCTAAATAACCTGTCAGCAACTACACAACAACTACACAACCTGTCAGAAACTACACAACCTGTCAGCAACTACACAACCTGTCAGCAACTACACAACCTGTGAGCAGCTACACAATCTGTGAGAAACTACACAACAACTACACAACCTGTGAGCAACTACACAATCTGTGAGAAACTACACAACAACTACACAACCTGTCAGCAACTACACAACCTGTCAGCAACTACACAACCTGTCAACAGCTACACAACCTGTGAGCAGCTACACAATCTGTGAGAAACTACACAACAACTACACAACCTGTGAGCAACTACACAATCTGTGAGAAACTACACAACAACTACACAACCTGTGAGCAACTACACAACAACTACACAACCTGTGAGCAACTACACAACTTTTCAGCAGCTACACAACCTGTCAGCAACAAAACAACCACTACACAACCTGTCAGCAACCAACTACACAACCCGTTAACAGCTACACAACACCTACACAACCTGTCAGAAACTACACAATCTGTCAGCAGCTACACAACAACTACACAACCTGTCAGAAACTACACAATCTGTGAGCAACTACACAACCTGTCAGCAGCTACACAACAACTACACAACCTGTCAGAAACTACACAATCTGTGAGCAACTACACAACCTGTCAGCAGCTACACAACACCTACACAACCTGTCAGAAACTACACAATCTGTCAGCAGCTACACAACAACTACACAACCTGTCAGCAGCTACACAACAACTACACAACCTGCCAGCAACTACACAACAACTACACAACAAGTACACAACCTGTGAGCAGCTACACAACAAGTACACAACCCAGGGTTTCCCCCAGTGCTTTATAGGGCTGGTGGGCCACCAGGCTTTCCTTGCCCCCCGTCAGGCTAAGCGTCACTTGTTTATTTATTTGAAATAGGTTTTTTATGCACTAAAACAGTGATACCAAAGATGGTACACAGAGCTTTAAACCACATCTGGTGATACGGTTGAAAGCTCAATGGCGACATCTTATACGTCGATAGACTTCAATATGTGAACACAAAGGGGTCAGAGGTCAGGTGTATTTTCCATCATCTGAACGCCTAAAACCTCTACCTGTCTACACGCTAACAACTTTTACGTGACATGTCACGGAGAAAGCTTCAAAAAATGTTGGACACTTTATTCTCCAAAGTTGGAGGAGCACTGGAGGAGATGATGAGCCGCTCGTTCACTCGACCGAGCCGCGGCTCCATGATGAGGCAGATCAGTGGAGTTAGCACGGATGTTAGCACGTCGTCGGAGCAGCCTTCTGCCAGCCGCGATGGTAAACATGGAACTAGCGACCCTAAATGTAGCGGATGGCTCTACAAGACCCAGTATGGTAAACCCAGACGGACTGATGCACTGATCCAACCTGAACCATGAGCAGCAATAAGTAGTAGAGGTCACACAGCACAGCAGTTCCCTGGTTTTACCCCTTGGTCATGTTTGCACTTTTTTATTTATGTTAATTTATTTTACTTTTAAATGTGACCAGCAACAGCTTGTTTTAAGATTCACTAGGATTTAACTGAAGTGAAAACAACTGATATTATTTATTTTAATTATATTTTTTGTGTTTGTTAAAACCGTATTTCAAGATTGTGCCTTTTTGTAAGACTCTACCTTTAAGTATTGTTAATAAATGGCTTATAATAACATATAATAGTCATAATTTCAAAATCCCTGTCAACTTTTAACTTTTTTTTTTTTTAAACAAAAACATGGTGGACAGCCGGTGGACTTCTCTACCACCAGGCTTAGCAAGTTTTCTGGGGGAAACCCTGTAACCTGTCAGCAACTACACAAAAACTACCCAACCTGTGAGCAAATACACCTACACAACCTGTGAGCAACTACACAACTTGTCAACAACTACACAACCTGTCAACAACTACACAAACTGTGAGCAACTACAAAACCTGTCAGCAACTACACAACCTGTCAGCAACTACACAAAATGTCAGAAACTACACAACCTGTCAACAACTACACAACCTGTCAACAACTACACAAAATGTCAGAAACTACACAACCTGTCAAAAGCTACACAACCTGTCAAAAGCTACACAACCTGTCAGCAACTACACAAAAACTACACAACCTGTGAGTAACTACACAACCAGTCAACAGCTACATAACCTGTCAACAACTACACCTACACAACTTTCAACAATTACACAAACTGTCAACAACTACACAACCTGTCAGCTACACAACCTGTCAACAACTACACAACCTGTCAGAAACTACACAACCTGTGAGCAACTACACAACCTGTGAGCAACTACACAACCTGTGAGCAACTACACAACCTGTCAACAACTATACAACCTGTCAACAGCTACACCTATACAACCTGTCAACAACTACATAACCTGTCAACAACTACAACTACATAACCTGTCCACTACTACACAACCTGTGAGCAACTACACAACCTGTGAACAACTACACTTATACAACCTGTCAACAACTATACAACCAGTCAACAACTACACCTATACAACTTGTCAACAACTATACCTGTCAACAACTACACCTATACAACTTGTCATCAATTATACAACCTGTCAAGAACTACACAACCAGTCAACAACTACACCTATACAACCCGTCAACAATTACACAACCTGTCAACAATTATACAACCTCTCAACAATTTTACAACCTGTCAACAACTACACCTTTAAACTTGTCAACAACTACACAACCTGTCACCAACTACACAACCTGTCACCAACTACACAACCTGTCAACAACTAAACAACCTGCCAACAACTACACAACTTGTCAAAAACTACATAACTACACAACCTGTCAACAATTATGCAACCTTTCAACAACTACACAGCCTGTCAGCAACTACAACTACATAACCTGTCAGTAACTACACCTACACAACCTGTCAACAATGATACAACCTGTCAACAACTACATAACCTGTCAACTACACTTACACAACCTGTCAACAACTACACAACCTGTCAACAACTACACTTACACAACCTGCCAACAACTACACAACTTGTCAGAAACTACATAACAACTACACAACCTGTCAACTACACTTACACAACCTGTCAACAACTACACAACCTGTCAACAATTATAAAACCTCTCAACAACTATACAACCTGTCAACAATTATACAACCTCTCAACAACTATACAACCTGTCAACAATTATACAACCTGTCAACAATTATACAACCTCTCAACAATTGTAAAACCTCTCAACAACTATACAACCTGTCAACAATTATACAATCTCTCAACAACTATACAACCTGTCAACAATTATACAACCTGTCAACAACTATACAACCTGTCAACAATTATACAATCTCTCAACAACTATACAACCTGTCAACAATTATACAACCTGTCAACAATTATACAACCTGTCAACAATTGTAAAACCTCTCAACAACTATACAACCTGTCAACAATTGTAAAACCTCTCAACAACTATACAACCTGTCAACAATTATACAATCTCTCAACAACTATACAACCTGTCAACAATTGTAAAACCTCTCAACAACTATACAACCTGTCAACAATTATACAAGCCTCTCAACAACTATACAACCTGTCAACAACACAACTGTCAACAATTACACAACCTGTCAACAATTATACAATCTCTCAACAACTATACAACCTGTCAACAATTGTAAAACCTCTCAACAACTATACAACCTGTCAACAATTATACAATCTCTCAACAACTATACAACCTGTCAACAATTATACAACCTGTCAACAACTACACAACCTGTCAGCAACTACATATACAAACCTGTCAACAACTATACAACCTGTCAACAATTATACAACCTGTCAACAATTATACAACCTCTCAACAACTATACAACCTGTCAACAACTATACAACCTGTCAACAATTATACAATCAACAATTATACAACCTGTCAACAATTATACAACCTCTCAACAACTATACAACCTGTCAACAATTATACAACCTGTCAACAACTATACAACCTGTCAACAATTATACAACCTGTCAACAACTACACAACCTGTCAGCAATGACACAACAACTACACAACCTGTCAGCAACTACAACTATACAATTTGTCAACAGCAGCATGACCTTTCAACAACTACACCTACACAGCCTGTCAACAATTACACAACCTGTCAACAATTATACAACCTCTCAACAACTATACAACCTGTCAACAACTATACAACCTGTCAACAATTATACAACCTCTCAACAACTATACAACCTGTCAACAATTATACAACCTCTCAACAACTATACAACCTGTCAACAATTATACAACCTGTCAACAATTATACAACCTCTCAACAACTATACAACCTGTCAACAATTATACAACCTGTCAACAACTATACAACCTGTCAACAATTATACAACCTGTCAACAACTACACAACATGTCAGCAATGACACAACAACTACACAACCTGTCAGCAACTACATAACAACTACACAACCTGTCAGCAACTACAACTATACAATTTGTCAACAGCAGCATGACCTTTCAACAACTACACCTACACAGCCTGTCAACAATTATACAACCTGTCAACAACTACACAACATGTCAGCAATGACACAACAACTACACAACCTGTCAGCAACTACAACTATACAATTTGTCAACAGCAGCATGAACTTTCAACAACTACACCTACACAGCCTGTCAACAATTACACAACCTGTCAACAACAACACCCACCCACACGTGTCAATGACACCTAAACAACCTGTCAACAACTACACTTCCATCTAACTACACCCACTAACCTCCATCAGCTCTAACTCCACATATACACATACATCTACAGCCATCATCTCCAGCAGCTGCTTTTTTATATCTCCACCAGCTTTTCTCCACCTTTGTGAACCTTCAGCTGTCTCCATCAGTCTTTATCTACCTCCAGCAGCATTGACGTAGCCCTTCCTCGCTCCATCAGCCAGTATCTACCTCCACCCACATACCACCACCTGCACAACAAACAACCTGTTGCAGAAACTCAAAGAAAGAAGAAAGCGATGTGACCTACGTCCTCATGTCCAGCTGCTGGTCATCCACCCGTCCGTCCGCCACCTCTGCTGCTGGTGGTCCAGGTAATCAGAGTAAAACCAGAGTAAAAGGTGAAGCAGCAGCAGCAGCAGTAATTTTCCCTTCTGAGCCTCTGAGCTCTTTTCTTTCTAACAGAGAACAATAAGCAGCACAGCAGCTCCACCCACATTCTGACGCCACGTCCTCCAACACCAGCTTAGACCTCCACCCGCTGCTGCGACCCTGACGAACCCTCCATCCGGGTTTATTTTGGTCCGAAGGGAAACACAGAGGATGGGAGGAGCCCCTGACTGTTTCTACTGACTGCAGTTCTACGATCACAGTGTGTGTGTGTGTGTGTGTGTGTGTGTGTGTGTATGTGTGTGTGTGTGTTGACCTGTTGTTGTTGTTGTGTAACTGTTGCTGACCTGCTGCAGTCTGTAGTTTCCTTTCTAACTGTCTATTAAGGTAAACTCTGCTGTTAGTCTCATGACCTCCATGTCTGTGTGGTTCATACAGGTATGTGTACAGGTGTGTATAAAGGTGTATGTACAAATGTGTGTACAGGTATTTACACGTGTATACGGTCAAGGACGTACACAGGTGTGTGTACAGGTGTGTGTACAGGTGTGTGTACAGGTATTGAGCCTGGTTCTGTCAGAGGGCTGCTCAGAGAGAGTCCAGAGGGTTTTCTGTTCTCTGTTGACGGTTCCTAAGGTCTGGACCTCACCATGTGAAGTGCTATGAGATGACAGGCTGTGAACTGGCTATATAAATAAAATCAAACTGAACAGAATAGCAGACACACAACAGACACAGATACTGACACACACAGGTGTATGTACAGGTGTTTATACAGGCGTGTAGACAGGTATGTAAACGGGTGTACATGCAGTACCAGTCAAAGGTTTGGACTCTCCTTCTCATTCAGTGGTTTTTATTTAGTTTAATTATTCCTAGATTGTAGATCAATACTGAAGACATCAGAACTATGAAAGAACACTGATGGAGTTTTGTGGTAAACAGAAACGTGTTGATCAAACCAGAACACGTTTCACATCTTAGATTCTTTGATTGATGACAGCTTTGAACACTCCTGGAGTTCTCAGTCAGCTTCATGAGGTCGTCTGCTGGAATGTTCTCCAACAGTCTTGAAGGACTTCCCAGAGGAAACACTTGTTGGCTGCTTCTCCTTCACTCTGCAGTTCAAACTCATCCCAAACCATCTCAGCTGGGTTCAGGTGGGTGATCGTGGAGGCCAGGTCATCTGACCCAGTGCTCCATCACTCTCCTTCTTGGTCAGGTAGCCCTGACGTAGCCTGGAGGTGTGTTTGGGCTCATTGTCTTGTTAAGAACAAACCAGGAGGGATGGCATGGTGCTGCAGGATGCTGTGGCAGCCATGCTGGTTCAGGCTGCCTTCAATAAATCACCAACAGTGTCACCAGCAGAGCCCCCCACACCCCCACACCCCACACCTCCTCCTCCATGCTTCATGTGGGAACCACACATGCAGATCTGCTCACCTTCTCTGGTCTCACAGAGACACAGCGGTTGGAACCAAAGACCAGATCAGACCAAAGTCCAGATCTCCACTGGTCTGATGTCCAGCCTGGTGTTCATCCTCGGTGGTGGCTTCTCTGCAGCAGTTCCTCCATGAAGGCCTGATTCACCGTCTCCTCTGAACAGCTGGTGTTGAGATGTGTCTGCTACTTGAACTCTGTGAAGAGCCTATGTGGTCTCTGATCTGAGGTGCTTCGTGGTACCTCCAATGAACTTATCATCTGGTCTTCCTTTCTGGTCCCCACGAGAGTCAGGTTCATCAGAGCGTTTGATGGTTTTTGTGACGGTACTTGAGGGTACATTCAAAGTTCTTGAGTTTTCAGGATGGACTGACCTTCATGTCTTGTAGTCGTGATGGACTGTCGTTTCTCTTTACTGGATTGAGTGGTTCTTGCCATACTAATGTATATATATATATGTATATATATGTATATATATATATGGACTACAACAGTAGTCAGACAGGGCTATCCACTGGGTACCAACCCTAACCCTCGGCACAACACAGCTGATGGTCTCAAACACATTGAGAAGGCCAGTAATCCCACAAACTGACTCTTGACCAGGCTCACCTGGTAACTCAAAACCATTCCAGCAGACGACCTCATGAAGCTGACTGAGAACTCCAGGAGTGTTCAAAGCTGTCATCAATCAAAGAATCTAAGATGTGAAACGTGTTCTGGTTTGATCAACACGTTTCTGTTTACCACAAAACTCCATCAGTGTTCTTTCATAGTTCTGATGTCTTCAGTATTGATATACAATCTAGGAATAATTAAAATAAATAAAAACCACTGAATGAGAAGGAGAGTCCAAACCTTTGACTGGTACTGCATGTATAAATACAGGTGTGTGTACAGGTGTATTAACAGGTATGTATACAGGTGTGTATACAGGTGTGTATACAGGTGTGTGTACAGGTGTGTATACAGGTGTGTGTACAGGTGTGTATACAGGTGTGTGTACAGGTAGACCTACCTAAGCCTTCTCTTGGCGAGGCTCCTGGAGCAGATCCTCTCCATGCTGCTCTGCAGGTTGAGCAGAGCGGTGATGGCCTGTTTCAGACACTCTTTATCCTCCTCATCTTCACTTTTCTCCTCTAGTTGCTATGGAAACACAGGGGGTGGGGTCAGTCATCAGGAGCACCTGTACAGGTGCTCTCTCTTCAACAGACTGCAGTTCACCTGAGAGGTAACATTACTTGCAAGTGCACAGACCAGGACGCGGTATTAGCTGGGACCGAACAAAAGCTGCTGACCAGAAGCAATACCAGAACCAAGACCAGAACCAAGACCAGAACCAAGACCAGAACCGGACTTTTGTAACTGCTGAGACTGTCCAGAAACAGAACCAGATCGGGTTAAACCTCCTGCCCCCCCTCTGACCTCGTCAGCTGGGAAATAATCTTCAGAACATGACTGGAGGTATTTCAGAGATTTAACCTCAGCGGGACAAAGAGGCTTACAGCAGTGGAAAGTCCCAGGCCAAGACCACAGGGTACCGTTCTGACCAGGACCTGGTCTGACCGGGACTACAGGCTACTGGTCTCACTGGGACCACAGGCTACTGGTCTCACTGGGACCACAGACTACTGGTCTCACTGGGACCACAGACTACTGGTCTGACTGGGACCACAGGCTACTGGTCTCACTGGGACCACAGGCTACTGGTCTCACTGGGACCACAGGCTACTGGTCTCACTGGGACCACAGACTACTGGTCTGACTGGGACCACAGGCTACTGGTCTGACTGGGACCACAGGCTACTGGTCTCACTGGGACCACACACTACTGGTCTGACTGGGACCACAGGCTACTGGTCTGACTGGGACCACAGGCTACTGGTCTGACTGGGACCACAGACTACTGGTCTGACTGGGACCACAGGCTACTGGTCTCACTGGGACCACACACTACTGGTCTCACTGGGACCACAGGCTACTGGTCTCACTGGGACCACAGACTACTGGTCTCACTGGGACCACACACTACTGGTCTCACTGGGACCACAGACTACTGGTCTCACTGGGACCACACACTACTGGTCTCACTGGGACCACAGGCTACTGGTCTCACTGGGACCACAGACTACTGGTCTGACTGGGACCACAGACTACTGGTCTCACTGGGACCACAGGCTACTGGTCTGACTGGGACCACAGACTACTGGTCTCACTGGGACCACAGACTACTGGTCTCACTGGGACCACAGACTACTGGTCTCACTGGGACCACAGACTACTGGTCTCACTGGGACCACAGGCGACTGGTCTGACTGGGACCACAGACTACTGGTCTGACTGGGACCACAGACTTCTGGTCTGACTGGGACCACAGGCTACTGGTCTCACTGGGACCACAGGCTACTGGTCTCACTGGGACCACAGACTACTGGTCTCACTGGGACCACAGGCTACTGGTCTGACTGGGACCACCTACACTGGGACCACAAACTACTGGTCTCACTGGGACCACAGGCTACTGGTCTGACTGGGACCACAGACTACTGGTCTCACTGGGACCACAGACTACTGGTCTCACTGGGACCACAGACTACTGGTCTCACTGGGACCACAGACTACTGGTCTCACTGGGACCACAGGCGACTGGTCTGACTGGGACCACAGACTACTGGTCTGACTGGGACCACAGACTTCTGGTCTGACTGGGACCACAGGCTACTGGTCTCACTGGGACCACAGGCTACTGGTCTCACTGGGACCACAAACTACTGGTCTCACTGGGACCACAGGCTACTGGTCTGACTGGGACCACAGGCTACTGGTCTCACTGGGACCACAAACTACTGGTCTCACTGGGACCACAGGCTACTGGTCTGACTGGGACCACAGACTACTGGTCTCACTGGGACCACAGACTACTGGTCTCACTGGGACCACAGACTACTGGTCTCACTGGGACCACAGACTACTGGTCTCACTGGGACCACAAACTACTGGTCTGACTGGGACCACAGACTACTGGTCTCACTGGGACCACAGGCTACTGGTCTCACTGGGACCACAGGCTACTGGTCTCACTGGGACCACAGGCTACTGGTCTCACTGGGACCACAGACTACTGGTCTCACTGGGACCACAGGCGACTGGTCTGACTGGGACCACAGACTACTGGTCTGACTGGGACCACAGACTACTGGTCTCACTGGGACCACAGACTACTGGTCTGACTGGGACCACAGGCGACTGGTCTGACTGGGACCACAGACTACTGGTCTGACTGGGACCACAGACTACTGGTCTGACTGGGACCACAGGCTACTGGTCTGACTGGGACCACAGACTACTGGTCTGACTGGGACCACAGACTACTGGTCTCACTGGGACCACAGGCTACTGGTCTGACTGGGACCACAGGCTACTGGTCTGACTGGGACCACAGACTACTGGTCTCACTGGGACCACAGGCTACTGGTCTCACTGGGACCACAGACTACTGGTCTCACTGGGACCACAGACTACTGGTCTGACTGGGACCACATGGTGTTGTAGTGTACTGAGGTAGTCTTGCAACCTGGTGGAGGACAGTTGTTATACAGAAGAGACAGAAGTGTAATATAGGAGTAGGACAGGTGAGGACAGGTGTAGGACAGGCATCTAGGGCAGATGTCTCACCTTGAGGATCTCGAACAGGTGCAGGCAGTGGTAAACAGGAGTGAGCAGCAGTCTGGGCAGAACGTACTGAACGGCCTCTTTGAAACCTTCACAGATGGACTGAGGACACAGAGACAGACATCATCATCATCATCATCATCATCATCGTCATCATCGTCATCATCATCGTCATCATCGTCATCATCGTCATCGTCATCATCATCATCGTCATCATCATCGTCATCATCGTCATCATCATCGTCATCATCGTCATCATCGTCATCATCATCATCATCATCATCGTCATCATCGTCATCGTCATCATCGTCATCATCATCGTCATTATCGTCATCGTCGTCATCGTCATCATCATCATCAGCGCAGTGTCTATGCATTTTTTTGTAGCATATAAGCAGTCTGATGTCACAGACCAGGGGGTGGGGCTTACCTGCAGGTGGAAGGAGGCTCCTGGTTTGGACACCTGACTCAGGAAGTGTTCATGGAAACCTGAGCGCAGGATGTCCTGAGCGTATGTCTCGTAGGGGTCGAAGGCCAACTCCTGTCAATCAAATCACACATTAGATAGAACCAGACCAGAAAAAAATCGGTCAACCTATCAATGAATCAATCACACAGGTGTACAGACCTCAGCCAGGTCCTCGAAGCAGCTCCCCACCAGAGGGTGAGGACTTCCTTCATCGGTCATCTCCACCGTGTCCTCGATCAGACCCAGCAGCTTCACCGTCACCTCGTGGATATCCACGATCCGGCTGAAGATACCGTCTACGTCCTGGAGATCAATCACACTGATCAGTCACACTGATCTGATTGGTCACAGATCAGTCACACTGATCAATCTGATCAGTACAGGTGTAGACTGATCAGTCTGTGATCAATCACGCTGATCAGTCAATCAGACTGACCAATCACATTGATTAATCATACTGATCAATCACACTGATCTATTACATTGATCGGATCAATTACACCAACCTGATCAATGACACTCATCAATCACAGTGATCAATCACACTGATAAGTCACACTGATCTGATCACTGATCAATCACACCGATCAGTCACACTGACCTGATCAATGGCACGCATCAATCACACTCATCAAATGCACTAATCAAACACACTGATCTACCACGCTGATTAGTCAATCACAGTGATCAGTCACAGTAATCAATTACACTGATCAATCAATCACACAGATCAGACAGGTATTTATTGATCAGGCAGGTGTCTCCGAACCACTCTGGTGTTTCTTGATCAGTCTGGTGTGTATTGATCAGTCTGATGTCTATTGATCACATGGTCAGACAGATTATTGATTACGTACGTGCTGGGAGAAGAGCATGTGGCTGGAGTTGAAGGGCTCCCTGAACACCTTGATGAGCAGGTTAAGCTGCCTCAGGTACTGCCGACCGTCCGCCATGAAGCTCCGCACCAGCTCGTAGTAACTCTGCTCCTCATTGGCCGACGGCTCCTCGTCCATCAGAGGGAACCCGCTGATGTCCTCCTCGTCCTGGTGGAACATGTCCATCAGCACCTGCAGACACACACAGGTGAGACACACTTAGTGCTGTGTACCGTTTCAGTGCTGCGTTACAGCGTGATGTTAGCGTGTTGCGTTAGCGTGTTGTGTTACCTTATCAGCACACATGGCCACAGTGATGTCCTGCTTGGAGATCTCGTAGTGTCGGATGTTCCTCACATAGTTTCCTGCCAGCTTCAGGATGTCAGCTGAGATGTACTCCAACACAGCCACCATGTAAACCGACACCTGGTGGTCGATCTTATAGCCCAGCACCTCCTGCACACAATGCATCATGGGAAACAGGGTCAGAGCAGGGCATCATGGGAAACTCAGTAATGTGTGACTGATGATGAAGATGGCAGCGCACCTTGAGCAGGGGGTGAATCTTGTCGACAGGTAGAGCCAACGGGTTCCTCCTCTTCCTCTTCTCGATGGCGGCCTGAGCGTCAGCGATCGCCCACTTATCGATCGGGTGAGGAAAACTCTTCTGCACACGCTCCTGAGGAGAGGGGGAGGACGGGTGAGGACAGGGCCCAGACTGAACATCTGGAGCTTAAACTGGTCTAAACATCTGGACTGATGTGGTCTACACGTCTGAAACAGTGAAAACAGCAGAGGCTCTGGGTCACAGGTGTCATTGATCACACTGCAGGACACACCTGTCCTCTGCTCTGATTGGACAGTTATGGACAGCGTGTTCTGATTGGTCTGTGTGAGATCATGTTACAGGTGACTGGCTGTAACCAGCTCTGATTGGCTGTTTACTGCAGGTGTTTGTCTCAGTGTGATCAGCTGACTCGTCACCAAAACAGGAACACAGCACACCACCGTGAGGGGCGGGGTCAGAGGTCACGGGGAGGGGGGGCGGGTCAAAGGTCATAAGGATCAGAGGTCACGGGGGGGTGGTCAGAGGTCACGGGGAGGGGGGTGGGTCAAAGGTCATAAGGATCAGAGGTCACGGGGAGGGGGGTGGGTCAAAGGTCATAAGGATCAGAGGTCACGGGGAGGGGGGTGGGTCAAAGGTCATAAGGATCAGAGGTCACGGGGAGGGGGGTGGGTCAAAGGTCATAAGGGTCAGAGGTCACGGGGGGGTGGTCAGAGGTCACGTGGAGGGGTGGTGGTCAGAGGTCATGGTGGTCAGAGATCGGGGAGTCAGAGGCTATGGGGGTCAGAGGTCATGGGGGGTCAGACTTCATGGGGTGTTATGGGGGGTCAGAGGTCATGAGGGGGTTGTGGGGGAGTTATGGGGGGGGGGGTCGGTAAAAACACCAGCAGCAGTTTGTGGTGTTTTTCCAAACAGCACCTCATTATCACTGCAGCGTCCAACAGCTGGAAACAAGAAACAAACCAGACCAATCACACTTCAGCCTCACTGTGATGTCATCATCAGGGACACAGCTCATTGGTTCTTCAGCCACCTTAAAATGGCTTCATTCACTATCTATGGGCTGAATTAGTGTGTGTATCAGTGATGGTTGTGTCTGTGCTGTGTGTAGAGTTGTGTACCTCGACGTCCTGCACACTGCGAGGCTGAGCCTGACACAACATGCTGAGCAGCAGCAGGATCAGCTCCTCGATGTACTGCAGCGCCTCCTGCTGGGACACCAGGTTAGGATGCACCTGGTTCAGTACCTGCAAAACACACACACACACACACACACACACACACGTTCAGAAGTGTGATTGTGTGTTTGTGTCACTTTAAGTTCCAGCATGAACTGATCTGCAGCTGATAATCAATCAGACTTTTAAATCCTTTGCTGGGGGATCAATCGATGAACTGATAATAAACTGGTATTGATCATGCAGCTGTTTGTTTTCCTGTCAGCTGCACATCATGACAACTGCTCACAAACACTGTGTGGCGGAACAACCTTCAGCAGGCTGCAGAGAGTCTGTGCTGCCACCAGGTGGATGAGAGCAGCAACACACCTGCAGCTGAACCGACCCTCACTCTCTGCATCAACCAATCAGCTCTTTGGTTTCTAAACGTGGATCCACAGATCTCCAGCTTAACGTCACAGAGGAGGAAAGAAACCAGGAAATATTCACACTGAAGAAAAACACGGAGTTCAGACTGTAGACTCCTGGTTTCAGTTCTGAACTGTTTCAGTGTCTGTAGCTTTAACTGAGCTGCTGCTGGCCCCGCCCCCTTCAGGAAGAAGACTCTCCCTGTCTGTGATTGGCAGATGAAAGAGACTTTCTATCTTCTTTCTCTCTGAGGATCATTTTACAGTAAATCTGTGATCAGTGGTTGTTTTTAATCCTGTGTTTGTTGAGTTTGTTTTTAGATCAGTGTTTAAATGAAGCTGCTGCTGGTTAGCATGTCGTCTGATTAGCATGTCGTCTGATTAGCATGTCGTCTGATTAGCATGTCGTCTGATTAGCATGTCGTCTGGATCAGTTCCTCTGGTCCATCCTCGCTCTGCTGTCTGACAACAGAAGCATCTGCACATGAGAACAGCTGTATCGTAGTTCAGTTGTGTTAAAATGTAGTTTAATGAGCACAGAGCGCAGGAGAGAAGCTAGCAGATGCTAACATGGAAACACAGGAACCCACCCAGTCCTGGTTTAGTGGGTTACAGTTTAACCATCTGAATGTCCCTCAGGGTTACAGTTTACACAGAGATCTGACCATCAGAGCTAACTTTAGCCACATTAGCCTACAGCATGCTAACACTGAGGATCCTCCTATTGGTGTTGTTAATACTCATGTTAGCCACATTAGCCTACAGCTTGCTAACACAGAGGATTCTTCTATTATTGTGGCTAATGCTGATGTTAGCCACATTAGCCTACAGCTTGCTAACACTGAGGACTCTCACAAAGGGGAGGTCCTGCAGACATAATGTTCATGTGCTTTTAGTTCCTAACAACAGAAGTCAGTAAAACAGACCTTCACTCTGCTGGAGCTTCAGCAGGACAGACACAGAGGGCCAATCAGAAAACATCAGGATGCTGATGTCACAGACTGTAGGCAACGCAGCATGGACTGTTTACTGCAACACAACATCACAGACTCCTCCAGGTGTGTGTGTGTGTGAGGTAGTTGTTAGTGAACACACACTCCTGCAGGTAGGTAGGTAAGAGTGTGTGTGTGTGTGGTAGTTGGTAGTGAACACACACTCCTGCAGGCCTCTGTTGGACCAACAAACGGCTCCTCTCCAGGATCGCTGTGTTGTATTTATGGACTCTTCATCAGAACCTGACGCCCCGTTCACATGCAGGATCAATATTCTGATCTATTGATCGTGTGACCTGATCAGATCCAACTAGACCACCTGACACTGACAGATTGGACCGGCAGGTCACCATGACGACCAGCAGGACCAGGACCAGAGGGTTTGTCTGTTGTGTGTCTGTGCTGTTGTGTACCTTTTCCAGTGAAGGCACCAGCAGGCCTCTCCACTTCGGTGTGTTGTCCTCACTGAAGAAGTCGTACTGCAGCTGGGCCGCCTGCATGGCTGCTGCTGCCGCGGGATCTGAGCGCCGCAGCCGGACACACGCTCGGTTCCCCGGTTTACATGAACGCTGTGACGGGCTGTCCGGGTCCAGCGGGGCGGGCCGAGCCGAGAGTCTCAGAACATCCAGGGCGATCCTCCAGAACAGCCGCTGTCACTGCGACCATCCTCGGCCGCTACACGGAGAGCTAGC
Source organism: Dascyllus trimaculatus (assembly GCA_024666655.1). NCBI lineage: Eukaryota > Metazoa > Chordata > Actinopteri > Pomacentridae > Dascyllus > Dascyllus trimaculatus. Next base: position 119,880 of record JAMOIN010001797.1, on the reverse strand, counting down.
CGCGGCCGGACGCTCCACAGCTAACCGTTAGCTCGGCGGCTAGCAGCGAAGTGTTGGGTGTAGCTCACCGGGAGGAGAGCATGGTGGCCGGTATCCGCTCCGGACCTCCAGCACCGGGACGCTGTTAGCCTGTTAGCATGTAGCCCGGCTGCTGACGTTAGCAGCGGTCAGCCTCCATCAGCTGCCGCTCGGATAACGAGCTGACCGGGTACCAGCTGCTGGGTACAGGCAGGCTGAGTGGCGGCGGACGGTTACCGTTGATCGGTTTGGATCAGCAGGCAGCTCGGTGCTCTTCGCTCCGCTCCCCTGCTAACATCTCACCGACATACAGGCTTTATGATCCCGCTGCTGCTCCGGTGTGTGTCCGCTCCTCCGTCTCCGTCCCCCGGACTCTCTCACTCAGCTGCTGCGGCCCCGGGCCCCTGACAGGCGGTCAGTCTCCGAGCTAACGGCGGGCGGTTGTTGTGGCTCCGGTGTGCGGTACCGTATGAGGTGGAGCGGCTGGGCATGCGCAATGGGCTGGTCCTGACGTATATAGGCGGGGCTTCTGGTGGGCGTGCGTCCTTATTTGCGCATGTCAGAGTGGTGCCTGCTCCCTGCGGCCAGCGGCGGTACTGCACCTCATTATTATTATGGTTGAGAGGACGTTATGACGTCACCGTTCCTCCTCCATGTTTGTAGTCCATGTTCATGCTCTCCACTGATTCCTTTGACTCCTATTTTTCTGTGATGGAATCTCAAACACAGTCATGCATTTAGATTTATGAAGAGTCTTCTTCTAGACACTCACCGACTCCACATGTTGGCTCCTGTCAATGTCTCATGAATCAACAGCCTCAGTCTGTTTTTACAAACCTAAAAACAATCATGAATCTGAATCTGCCACTGATCATGTGATCTATCAAGGCTGGTCTGTTTCCTGAAGTCTGAACTCTTTTGGAAGGAGCTTCAGTAGAAACCTCCTGAAGGTTCTTGAAGACGTTCAGAATGAGACTCTTTCAGTCCAGCTGGTTTGGGCTGGAGCTCCGAGGATCACCAGACCTGGATCCCTGAGAACCTACAGACATGGTAACCCTTCTTTGTTCTACAGATGTCTGCAGCAGTGATGCCACTGAGGTTTGATGTTTCCCATAACTGCATGTAGAACATGATCATCTATCATCAGCTGCTGTGCTTTGATATTCCATCTTCAGACTTGATCATTTGAGATAATAATTGTATTCTGGAACTTCCTGGCTGAACCTTTCTCTTCAGCAGACCCTGCGTCTTTTCTCCTGGACTATTATATTAAATTTCTGACAACAAGTATTTCCAAGGCTCAGCTTTACAACGACTGTAGCTGTAAATGATATGAACCAGTCGGAGAACCACTGTCTGCTCTGAGGAACATCTCGGTTCATCATGGCTCTGTCAGTTATTTTCACTCTGGATGAACCGTTTGGTTGACAGCCATCATAAAACAGTGAGACGCGTCCATCATGAACCTTGTTGTTCTGTTTGACCAACAGTCCAGAACCCACAATGTTAAATGTGTTCCAGTATAAGGAGCCAGGTCTGCTGTAAATCCTTACATGTCAGTTCAAAAACTAAAGTTCTTGAACTTGTTCCGCTGTCAGATCATTGGCCGTTTCTTGATTCTTAGTTTATGTTCCCCCTCAGGACCATTAATAAATGTCGAACAGCTCTTATTTTCCAACCTGCTCAGAACAATGTGATTTAAGAAGAACTATCCTGTAAATGGTTCCTTAAAAAAAAGAGTTCTCTGAAACACCGCCTGTGGTGCCTTAAAGATCTGATCGACTCTTACTGTGTTCTGCCGCGTAGAACCACACTGAGAACCTCAAGATGATGACGAACACAAAGGAGTTTCAAACGTCAGGCTCTTCACCTCCGTCTGCTCTGAACAGTTTCACGTCTGACAGGATCGATGGAGCGTCTCTAAACAAAGGGATCACAGGGCTGTTTGTTGTAAACCAACACACCTCGACTCAACTGACGGATCATTAAGATCCACCAAGTCATTTCTGACGAGACCTGCAACAGAGGACCAATGAGCTGGCAACTTCTGAATTTTAATCTCAAACTATTTTCATAACCACTTTGAGTAATCTTTAATAAACTCCTGTAGTCTGTAGTTGCAGCTTCTTCACTGTGAACATCTCCTGGTTTCTTTCCTCCTCTATGATGGTAAACTGAAGATCTCTGGACTAAACTCTGATCCACATCTTCAGCACTTAAGGCACCAAACAGCTGATTGACTGAGCTAATGTCGAGGCTAACCCTAACCCTGTTTACTGAAACATGAAGCTGTTTAACATTCTGACAGTCAACAAGACAAACTGAGGATTCTCTGAGAAAGCTGGAATGTTCTGGTTCATTTGTGTTACTGTATTAAACCATACTTGTCATTTCACTGTTTGAATGTCTTCAGTTTAGTTGCGCTGTGTAGAAAACAGTCAGAACAGATGAAACCACAAACGGCTGACAGGAACTAAACCGGAGGAGTTAGAGTCCTGATTTGACAAATGTTTATTACTCATTTAGAAATACAGCAAACAAGAGCAGAGACGCTGCAGTCAGGTCGGGTTTATACTGTTTATTTACAGCTCAACACCAGGATCCCAACACAAGAGACACAGAATGTCCATCAGGGGGCGGCACAGGACACGGAGGGGTAACAGGGAGGGCAGAGAGCATGGGGGAGTGTGATGGGGTATCGGGTTAGGGTTATCAGTGAGGGGTTTCGTCATCAGGGATGTCTTCCAGCTTCTGTAGTTCAGAAGGACGTTTTCAAGCTAAATTTCAGGACCTACAGACGAACAAACGCCCACCGTCAGAGATCAGCGGCCTTCCATTCAGACTCAAGTTAAGTTCAGGCACCAGATCTCGTCTAGACTTCCTACTCATCGTCTGGGCTGTCAATACAGAATGTTGCTCACGACACGTTGCAAAGCTCCACTTCATCCAATTCATTTAAAATCTTCACCAAACATTTCTGATCTTGAACATGACCACTAGAGGCTGCCGACGTCGTGGTAAGTCTCTTATTATGTGAGTGTACTTGAAGGTGGAGGAACTGATGAATGGTACTGATGTGGAGTTCAGCTGGTCTTCAAGGGGCTTTAGAGGGTTTAATAGGACAGTAAAGGGCTACCTTAGGGTGGACAAGATGGTTTTAGGAGGGTATAGAAGAGGTTACGACGGGGTATGGGGGAAGATAGTGCAGAGGATTATGGGTAATACTATGTATATGATGAGGTATCAACTTTGACGGAATATCAGTTGTGGGACAGCATTCAATGGTATCAGACCGTAGGGGGGTAAAGGGGGCATCAGAGGGCATCAAAGGTTACAGGAAGGTATAGGAGTGAGAGAGGACATGAGATATTAGAAAGCTTTAAGACCACAGGAGGAGTGTCATGGGGTATCATGGGGTATCATAGACTACAGAGAAAGAATGGGGGGTATTATGGAGGGTAACAGAGGGAGAATAGGAGGGTATCCAATACTTAGCAGGTACAACAGAGCTACCAATAAATATACAAGGCGTCTGAAGACACTGGAGGTTTTATGATGGTACAGGTTACAAGGGGTACTAAAGGGGTATGATGAGTAGTAAAGGGGTATGATGAGTACTAAAGGGGTATGATGGGTAGTAAAGGGGTATGATGAGTACTAAAGGGGTATGATGGGTAGTAAAGGGGTATGATGAGTACTAAAGGGGTATGATGAGTACTAAAGGGGTATGATGAGTAGTAAAGGGGTATGATGAGTACTAAAGGGGTATGATGGGTAGTAAAGGGGTATGATGAGTACTAAAGGGGTATGATGGGTAGTAAAGGGGTATGATGAGTACTAAAGGGGTATGATGGGCAGTAAAGGGGTATGATGGGTAGTAAAGGGGTATGATGAGTACTAAAGGGGTATGATGGGCACTAAAGGGGTATGATGAGTACTAAAGGGGTATGATGAGTACTAAAGGGGTATGATGGGTAGTAAAGGGGTATGATGGGTAGTAAAGGGGTATGATGAGTACTAAAGGGGTATGATGGGCACTAAAGGGGTATGATGGGTACTAAAGGGGTATGATGGGTATTAAAGAGGCATGATGGGTAGTAAAGGGGTATGATGGGTAGTAAAGGGGTATGATGAGTACTAAAGGGGTATGATGGGCACTAAAGGGGTATGATGAGTACTAAAGGGGTATGATGAGTACTAAAGGGGTATGATGGGTATTAAAGGGGTATGATGAGTACTAAAGGGGTATGATGGGTATTAAAGGGGTATGATGAGTACTAAAGGGGTATGATGAGTACTAAAGGGGTATGATGAGTATTAAAGGGGTATGATGAGTACTAAAGGGGTATGATGGGCACTAAAGGGGTATGATGAGTACTAAAGGGGTATGATGGGTATTAAAGGGGTATGATGGGCACTAAAGGGGTATGATGGGCACTAAAGGGATATGATGAGTACTAAAGGGGTATGATGGGTATTAAAGGGGTATGATGAGTACTAAAGGGGTATGATGGGTATTAAAGGGGTATGATGGGCACTAAAGGGGTATGATGGGCACTAAAGGGGTATGATGAGTACTAAAGGGGTATGATGGGTATTAAAGGGGTATGACGGTTACTAAAGGGGTATGATTGGTATTAAAGGGGTATGATGGGTACTAAAGGGGTATGATGGGCACTAAAGGGGTATGATGGGTATTAAAGGGGCATGATGAGTACTAAAGGGGTATGATGAGTACTAAAGGGGTATGATGGGTATTAAAGGGGTATGATGGGCAGTAAAGGGGTATGATGGGCACTAAAGGGGTATGATGGGCACTAAAGGGGTATGATGAGTACTAAAGGGGTATGATGGGTATTAAAGGGGTATGACGGTTACTAAAGGGGTATGATTGGTATTAAAGGGGTATGATGGGTACTAAAGGGGTATGATGGGCACTAAAGGGGTATGATGGGTATTAAAGGGGTATGATGAGTACTAAAGGGGTATGATGAGTACTAAAGGGGTATGATGGGTATTAAAGGGGTATGATGGGCAGTAAAGGGGTATGATGGGCACTAAAGGGGTGTGATGGGTAGTAAAGGAGTATGATGAGTACTAAAGGGGTATGATGGGTAGTAAAGGGGTATGATGGGTATTAAAGAGGCATGATGGGTATTAAAGGGGTATGATGGGTATTAAAGGGGTATGATGAGTACTAAAGGGGTATGATGAGTACTAAAGGGGTATGATGAGTACTAAAAGGGTATGATGGGTATTAAAGGGGTGTGATGGGTATTAAAGGGGTATGATGGGCACTAGAGGGGTATGATGGGTAGTAAAGGAGTATGATGAGTACTAAAGGGGTATGATGGGTAGTAAAGGGGCATGATGGGTATTAAAGAGGCATGATGGGTATTAAAGGGGTATGATGGGTAGTAAAAGGGTATGATGGGTATTAAAGGGGTATGATGGGCACTAAAGGGGTATGATGGGCACTAAAGGGGTATGATGGGTATTAAAGGGGTATGATGAGTACTAAAAGGGTATGATGGGTATTAAAGGGGTGTGATGGGCACTAAAGGGGTATAATGGGTATTAAAGGGGTGTGATGGGCACTAAAGGGGTATAATGGGTATTAAAGGGGTATGATGAGTACGAAAGGGGTATGATGGGTATTAAAGGGGTATGATGAGTAGTAAAGGGGTATGATGAGTACTAAAGGGGTATGATGGGTATTAAAGGGGTGTGATGGGCACTAAAGGGGTATAATGGGTATTAAAGGGGTATGATGAGTACTAAAGGGGTATGATGAGTACTAAAGGGGTATGATGGTACTAAAGGGGTATGATGGGTATTAAAGGGGTGTGATGTGCACTAAAGGGGTATGATGGGTATTAAAGGGGTATGATGAGTAGTAAAGGGGTATGATGAGTACTAAAGGGGTATGATGGGTATTAAAGGGGTATGATGGGCACTAAAAGGGGTATGATGGGTATTAAAGGGTTGTGATGAGTACTAAAGGGGTATGATGAGTACTAAAGGGGTATGATGGGTATTAAAGGGGTATGACGGGTACTAAAGGGGTATGATTGGTATTAAAGGGGTATGATGGGCACTAAAGGGGTATGATGGGTACTAAAGGGGTATGATGGGTATTAAAGAGGTATGATTGGTACTAAAGAGGTATGATGGGTATTAAAGAGGTATGACGGGTATTAAAGGGGTATGATGAGTACAAAGGGGTATGATGGGTATTACAGGGGTATGATGAGTACTAAAGGGGTATGATGAGTACTAAAGGGGTATGATGGGTATTAAAGGGGTATGATGGGTACTAAAGGGGTATGATGGGCACTGAAGGGGTATGATGGGCACTAAAGGGGTATGATGGGTACTAAAGGGGTATGGTGGGTATTAAAGGGGTGTGATGGGCACTAAAGGGGTATGATGGGTACTAAAGGGGTATGATGGGCACTGAAGGGGTATGATGGGCACTAAAGGGGTATGATGGGTACTAAAGGGGTATGGTGGGTATTAAAGGGGTGTGATGGGCACTAAAGGGGTATGATGGGCACTAAAGGGGTATGATGGGTATTACAGGGGTATGATGAGTACTAAAGGGGTATGATGAGTATTAAAGGGGTATGATGAGTACTAAAGGGGTATGATGGGTACTAAAGGGGTATGATGGGCACTGAAGGGGTATGATGGGCACTAAAGGGGTATGATGGGTACTAAAGGGGTATGATGAGTACTAAAGGGGTATGATGGGTATTAAAGGGGTATGATGGGTATTAAAGGGGTATGATGAGTACTAAAGGGGTATGATGGGTATTAAAGGGGTGTGATGGGCACTAAAGGGGTATGATGGGTACTAAAGGGGTATGATGGGCACTAAAGGGGTATGGTGGGTATTAAAGGGGTGTGATGGGCACTAAAGGGGTATGATGGGCACTAAAGGGGTATGATGGGCACTAAAGGGGTATGATGAGTACTAAACGGGTATCAAATCAAATCAAATCAAATCAACCTTTATTTATAAAGCGCTTTTCATACAGAATGTAATTCAAAGTGCTTTACATATTAAAATCATATTAAAATCATTCCCACCTATCCCGACCCCTCGCGCATACAAACACAAGATCACACTCATACCCCACCCCGCTCCTTTCACACACACATACACACACACACAGAGACACACACACCCCGACACTAACCATAAAATAACATAATGGACGTGAGGCTGGGTATGGATTAACCAGGTAGGGAAACATCATCAGTGGAGCCGTCTGCACCGAGAGCAGCAGATCGGCCGCGGCCGCCAGGAGCACCAACACATGGCACCCAGAGGAGGCGGGGCAGAGACACCCAACCTCCTCCCAGCACCACAGGCAGGCACACAGGCAGCCACAGCCGACCACCGCTCCCGACACAGAGGGCTCCCTTGGAAGAAACACTGGTAGAACCTAAGAATGGTAAAAAGAAACGGTAAAAATATATAGAACATTAAGATTAAGCTGAATAGCAGGCGAGTAAAAAGGCTATAAACAACAAAATCATGGTTAAAGGGGTATGATGGGTACTAAAGGGGTATGATGGGCACTAAAGGGGTATGATGAGTACTAAAGGGGCATGATGGGCACTAAAGGGGTATGATGAGTACTAAAGGGGTATGATGAGTACTAAAGGGGTATGATGGGCACTAAAAGGGTATGATGAGTACTAAAGGGGTATGATGGGTATTGAAGGGGTATGATGGGCACTAAAGGGGTATGATGGGCACTAAAGGGGTATGATGGGTATTGAAGGGGTATGATGGGCACTAAAGGGGTATGATGGGCACTAAAGGGGTATGATGGGCACTAAAGGGGTATGATGAGTACTAAAGGGGTATGATGGGCACTAAAGGGGTATGATGAGTACTAAAGGGGTATGATGGGCACTAAAGGGGTATGATGGGTATTGAAGGGGTATGATGGGCACTAAAGGGGTATGATGAGTACTAAAGGGGCATGATGGGCACTAAAGGGGTATGATGAGTACTAAAGGGGTATGATGAGTACTAAAGGGGTATGATGGGTATTGAAGGGGTATGATGGGTATTGAAGGGGTATGATGGGCACTAAAGGGGTATGATGAGTACTAAAGGGGCATGATGGGCACTAAAGGGGTATGATGAGTACTAAAGGGGTATGATGAGTACTAAAGGGGTATGATGGGTATTGAAGGGGTATGATGGGTATTGAAGGGGTATGATGGGCACTAAAGGGGTATGATGAGTACTAAAGGGGTATGATGGGTATTATGGGCACTAAAGGGTATGATGGGCACTAAAGGGGTATGATGGGTATTGAAGGGGTATGATGGGCACTAAAGGGGTATGATGGGCACTAAAGGGGTATGATGGGCACTAAAGGGGTATGATGAGTACTAAAGGGGTATGATGGGCACTAAAGGGGTATGATGAGTACTAAAGGGGTATGATGGGCACTAAAGGGGTATGATGGGCACTAAAGGGGTATGATGAGTACTAAAGGGGTATGATGGGTATTGAAGGGGTATGATGGGTACTAAAGGGGTATGATGGGCACTAAAGGGGTATGATGGGCACTAAAGGGGTATGATGGGCACTAAAGGGGTATGATGAGTACTAAAGGGGTATGATGGGTATTGAAGGGGTATGATGGGCACTAAAGGGGTATGATGAGTACTAAAGGGGTATGATGGGCACTAAAGGGGTATGATGAGTACTAAAGGGGTATGATGGGTACTAAAGGGGTATGATGGGTACTAAAGGGGTATGATGGGTACTAAAGGGGTATGATGGGAACTAAAGGGGTATGATGGGTACTAAAGGGGTATGATGGGTACTAAAGGGGTATGATGAGTACTAAAGGGGTATGATGGGTACTAAAGGGGTATGATGGGAACTAAAGGGGTATGATGGGTACTAAAGGGGTATGATGGGTACTAAAGGGGTATGATGAGTACTAAAGGGGTATGATGAGTACTAAAGGGGTATGATGGGTACTAAAGGGGTATGATGGGAACTAAAGGGGTATGATGGGTACTAAAGGGGTATGATGGGTACTAAAGGGGTATGATGAGTACTAAAGGGGTATGATGGGTATTGAAGGGGTATGATGGGCACTAAAGGGGTATGATGAGTACTAAAGGGGTATGATGGGCACTAAAGGGGTATGATGAGTACTAAAGGGGTATGATGGGCACTAAAGGGGTATGATGGGTACTAAAGGGGTATGATGGGCACTAAAGGGGTATGATGGGTACTAAAGGGGTATGATGAGTACTAAAGGGGTATGATGGGTATTGAAGGGGTATGATGGGCACTAAAGGGGTATGATGAGTACTAAAGGGGTATGATGAGTACTAAAGGGGTATGATGGGTACTAAAGGGGTATGATGGGCACTAAAGGGGTACGATGGGTACTAAAGGGGTACGATGAGTACTAAAGGGGTATGATGGGCTCTAAAGGGGCATGATGGGCACTAAAGGGGTATGGTGGGTATTAAGGGGGTATGATGGGAACTAAAGGGGTATGATGAGTACTAAAGGGGTATGATGGGTACTAAAGGGGTATGATGAGTACTAAAGGGGTATGATGAGTACTAAAGGGGTATGATGGGTATTGAAGGGGTATGATGGGTACTAAAGGGGTATGATGGGCACTAAAGGGGTATGATGAGTACTAAAGGGGTATGATGGGTATTGAAGGGGTATGATGGGCACTAAAGGGGTATGATGGGCACTAAAGGGGTATGATGGGTACTAAAGGGGTATGATGGGTACTAAAGGGGTATGATGAGTACTAAAGGGGTATGATGGGTACTAAAGTGGTATGATGGGCAATAAACGGGTATGATGGGTACTAAAGGGGTATGATGAGTACTAAAGGGGTATGATGGGTACTAAAGGGGTATGATGGGCACTAAAGGGGTATGATGAGTACTAAAGGGGTATGATGGGTATTGAAGGGGTATGATGGGTACTAAAGGGGTATGATGAGTACTAAAGGGGTATGATGGGCACTAAAGGGGTATGATGGGCACTAAAGGGGTATGATGGGCACTAAAGGGGTATGATGAGTACTAAAGGGGTATGATGGGTATTGAAGGGGTATGATGGGCACTAAAGGGGTATGATGAGTACTAAAGGGGTATGATGGGCACTAAAAGGGTATGATGAGTACTAAAGGGGTATGATGGGAACTAAAGGGGTATGATGGGTACTAAAGGGGTATGATGGGTACTAAAGGGGTATGATGAGTACTAAAGGGGTATGATGGGTATTGAAGGGGTATGATGGGCACTAAAGGGGTATGATGAGTACTAAAGGGGTATGATGGGCACTAAAGGGGTATGATGAGTACTAAAGGGGTATGATGGGCACTAAAGGGGTATGATGGGTACTAAAGGGGTATGATGGGCTCTAAAGGGGTATGATGAGTACTAAAGGGGTATGATGGGTATTAAGGGGGTATGATGGGTACTAAAGGGGTATGATGAGTACTAAAGGGGTATGATGGGTACTAAAGGGGTATGATGGGTACTAAAGGGGTACGATGAGTACTAAAGGGGAATGATGGGCTCTAAAGGGGTATGATGGGCACTAAAGGGGTATGGTGGGTAGTAAGGGGGTATGATGGGAACTAAAGGGGTATGATGAGTACTAAAGGGGTATGATGGGTACTAAAGGGGTATGATGGATACTAAAGGGGTACGATGAGTACTAAAGGGGTATGATGGGCTCTAAAGGGGTATGATGTGCACTAAAGGGGTATGATGAGTACTAAAGGGGTATGATGGGTACTAAAGGGGTATGATGGGCAATAAACGGGTATGATGGGTACTAAAGGGGTATGATGGGTACTAAAGGGGTATGATGGGCATTAAAGGGGTATGATGAGTACTAAAGGGGTATGATGAGTACTAAAGGGGTATGATGGGTACTAAAGGGGTATGATGGATACTAAAGGGGTACGATGAGTACTAAAGGGGTATGATGGGCTCTAAAGGGGTATGATGTGCACTAAAGGGGTATGATGAGTACTAAAGGGGTATGATGAGTACTAAAGGGGTATGGTGGGTATTAAGGGGGTATGATGAGTACTAAAGGGGTATGATGGGTACTAAAGGGGTATGATGGGCAATAAACGAGTATGATGGGTACTAAAGGGGTATGATGAGTACTAAAGGGGTATGATGGGTACTAAAGGGGTATGATGGGCTCTAAAGGGGTATGATGAGTACTAAAGGGGTATGATGGGTATTAAGGGGGTATGATGGGTACTAAAGGGGTATGATGAGTACTAAAGGGGTATGATGGGTACTAAAGGGGTATGATGGGTATTAAAGGGGTATGATGGGCACTAAAGGGGTATGATGGGCACTAAAGGGGTATGATGGCATCAGAGGCTTTATGCATCAGGGAATTTTAGGACAACTTAGCAGATAAAGAGTGGGTTGGTAGGGATCAGAGCGCATGTTGGGGTATCAGAAAGTATCAAAGGTGAAGTGAGGGGTATGATGAGTGGCAGAGGGTATTAGATTTGAGTGAGTGACGAGACCCGTATTATGGGTATGATGGGGTGTCAGGCATTACAGAAGGCATCAGAAGGTGTTAAAGAAAATGAAGGTATCAAAAGAGGGTATCTGAGAAAATATGGGGTATCAGAGAATATGAAAGGCAATAAGGGTATTAACAGATCATACAGGGGTATCAGGTGGGAGGACTTCAGAAGGCATCTGGGGATCTGATGAGGGGTATTGGATAGATGCTGATCAGAAATACCTGATAAGACGTCAACATTATTTCAGACATACCCTGTTTTAGCAAAGAAACAGTCACTGCACTCAGCCTGTGCAGTTAGTGGGTAAAAAGATGGGGTATCGGGGTATCAGGGGTATCAGGGTCATTAGAAATACACTGCGTATCAGAGAGCCTCAGACGGCTGCTGCCTCTGAGACTGGCTGAATGTTGACTCCTTCATTTAATAAGTAACAAAGCACCAAGCAGCAGTTATCACATGACACACCTGTCCACACCTGTGTGAGCAGGTAGAGGACATGGTGGTTCTCCTCCAGAGCAACAGAAGGTTCCAAGGTTAGACAGGCGTCTTCTGAAACGGCTGTTTGAAGAGTAAAGGGACTCATTTGGTTCTGTTGTAAAGGTTCCACGTGTTCTCCAAACATGGCGTTCCTCAATCAGTGTGACAGTTAAACAGTTCCGTCTGTGGCTCAGCTCGCAGCCGATAGCTGAATGTATTCAACAAACACAACACTGCTTCAGTTCAGTCCTTGGTTCTTTGATTAGATAAAAACATTTCTATGTACACGTCTGTCTGAGAGGAGGAACGCTGTGATTCAACCCTGCAGTGGACTCACAGGTTAGATTTCTTCTTCAGTTCTGATGTAACACAGGACTGATGTTTGGTTTCTGGGTCATACTATTCTCCCACTGACACTGCAGAGAACTTTAGGTATTCTAACTAGGAATGTCCCAGTTCTGTTTATTTGCTCTCAATCTGATCCAAGTCATTTAATATTCAGTATCTGTGATTCTGAGTCCTAATCTGATTCAATTTCCCCAATAATACACACCCTGAATACATTAAAGTAATTAAAGTCAATCCAGTGTAACTCCTTAACAACTGAATATCTCTGCAATACACCAATAAAAGAACACTGTAGTAGAACACTGTCCAAATGTAGTCCTAGAGGATGTACTGAGGCTCCACCAGATGTATTAAACCTGTTTTCTCTCCATGATGTCAGTAAATGTATCATAGATCAGCTGTAGTTCCTGGTTGTTCCACCAGGTGGAGCCTCTCACTGTTTAACACTGTAGAGACCAGAGGAGGCGTCACTCAGACTACAGTTCATGTTGGAAGCAGAGAGCATTGTGGGAGTTTAGCTAGCAACGGGCACCATGACAAAGACTCCTGTGGAGGTTAATGACCTCCAGGCAGAGCTACTGTATTTAGATGAACTGGGACCAACTAGGACAGATTTTGTATAATTCAGTAATAATTCATTTTTGGGGCTGATGTCTTCTGTCTGCCGACCACAACGTTCCACCAGCACAAGGACTTAATGTGTGTCATTGATTATTGAAATACTGACTGACAATGTTGCCAATTATCAGTTAAGAGAACTGTTCAAAGTTTATACTACAATGATCATCATACCAGGAAGTGTCCGCGATAATCAGTTTGTGTTTGAGGTTAATCCATGACTGATTGGAAACATGCTAAACACTGGTGAGGAGAATTATCCTGAACTAGCATCGCTGATATCGCTCCACAAACTGTGTTCTACCTTTTCAATACCTGGGTGACAGAAAATGTACACAAAGAATCAGGCTGAGGTTAAAAACCGATCAGCTGACAAATGTCTGGATCGATCCTGAATGGTGAGACCGGATCAGAACAGCCCTAACTCAACAGTCCAGTACCGTCCCTGCAGTTTAACATGTTCTCCTGTGGTGTCAGTGCAGGCTGGCTGTGATCAAACATCCCCTGGATTCTCTGTTCGGACCTGAACATTTGGACTAAACCTGATCTGAGGATGTTTGTTTCAAACAGACTCCACCCTGCTGCTATGAAACGTCTCTGATGGAAACGTACAAAACAGAAACCCCCCATCAGACACCAGCAGCTGCAGGGTTGGATCAGCAGCGCCCCCCGAGTTCATGTTATGTCAGGGGTGTGTGTTGTCTTAATGCGCTGATGTTGTGTGTATCTTGTGTGTACGTGGTGTGTACATGGTGTGTACGTGGTGTGTATATGGTGTGTATATGGTGTGTATATGGTGTGTATCTTGTGTGTACGTGGTGTGTACGTGGTGTGTACATGGTGTGTACGTGGTGTGTACGTGGTGTGTACATGGTGTGTACATGGTGTGTACGTGGTGTGTATATGGTGTGTATATGGTGTGTATCTTGTGTGTACGTGGTGTGTACATGGTGTGTACATGGTGTGTACGTGGTGTGTACGTGGTGTGTATATGGTGTGTATCTTGTGTGTACGTGGTGTGTACATGGTGTGTACATGGTGTGTACATGGTGTGTACGTGGTGTGTACATGGTGTGTACATGGTGTGTACGTGGTGTGTATATGGTGTGTACATGGTGTGTACGTGGTGTGTATATGGTGTGTATATGGTGTGTACGTGGTGTGTACATGGTGTGTACGTGGTGTGTACGTGGTGTGTACATGGTGTGTACATGGTGTGTACGTGGTGTGTATATGGTGTGTATATGGTGTGTATCTTGTGTGTACGTGGTGTGTACATGGTGTGTACATGGTGTGTACGTGGTGTGTACGTGGTGTGTATATGGTGTGTATCTTGTGTGTACGTGGTGTGTACGTGGTGTGTACATGGTGTGTACATGGTGTGTACGTGGTGTGTACATGGTGTGTACATGGTGTGTACGTGGTGTGTATATGGTGTGTACATGGTGTGTATCTTGTGTGTACGTGGTGTGTACGTGGTGTGTATATGGTGTGTATCTTGTGTGTACGTGGTGTGTACATGGTGTGTACATGGCGTGTACGTGGTGTGTACGTGGTGTGTACATGGTGTGTACATGGTGTGTACATGGTGTGTACGTGGTGTGTACATGGTGTGTACATGGTGTGTACGTGGTGTGTATATGGTGTGTACATGGTGTGTATCTTGTGTGTACGTGGTGTGTACATGGTGTGTACATGGCGTGTACGTGGTGTGTACGTGGTGTGTACATGGTGTGTACATGGTGTGTATATGGTGTGTATCTTGTGTGTACGTGGTGTGTACATGGTGTGTACATGGTGTGTACATGGTGTGTACGTGGTGTGTACGTGGTGTGTACATGGTGTGTACATGGTGTGTACGTGGTGTGTACGTGGTGTGTATATGGTGTGTATATGGTGTGTATCTTGTGTGTACGTGGTGTGTACGTGGTGTGTATATGGTGTGTATCTTGTGTGTACGTGGTGTGTATATGGTGTGTATATGGTGTGTATCTTGTGTGTACGTTGACGCAGGTTGCAGGTTAACATGTGACTAAATATGAACAAACTACTGCTGAGAATAAAAACACAGCACGTGTCCTGATTGGACGAACTCTCTGAAGGTGGACAGTGATTTGTCCATCAGCAGCTCAGCTGATCTTGTTTACACTGGAGTGCTTTCTGATTGGACGCTGCCACAGGTGTTGCTCAGTAAAGGCCAGTTCATGCTCTCTGCAAAGGTTCCCCCAAATCCTCAGAGGGTCTCCGTGAACGTCCACCATGTTTGTTCTCCATCGTCACCATCAGAGCTGTGGGCGGAGGAGCTCTGATCTGGACACCTTTACATCAACGGAGCCCGGACAGCGACGCTCTGAAGCCTCCAGAAGTCTGCCCACTGTACAGCAACCATCACCGACACGGAGATGCAGTCTGATCTGCATCCACAAAGGTTCTGTGGTCCACGTGAGACCTTGTTTCCAGACGGATCAGAACCTGTTGGAGTCTGAATAGAACTTTGTCTCTTTGCAGACGGATGCAGGAAGCATGAACCCGACAGATGAACACATGAAAGGACGAAGGGATGGAGTCGCAAACAGCTCAGATCCAGATCTTCACAACCTGATCACAAACCACAAGAGGACCTGGACCTGCTGAGGAGGACCTGAACCAGATGTGGAGACCTGGACCTGCTGAGGGGGACCTGAACCAGGTGTGGAGACCTGAACCTGCTAAGGAGGATCTGGATCTGTTGAAGAGGACCTGAACCAGCTGTGGAGGACCTGGACCTGCTGAAGAGGACCTGGACCTGCTGAAGAGGACCTGGACCAGCTGTGGAGGACCTGAAGAACAGCAGGTTTTGTCCTTTGGTTCTGTTTGTGCATGTAATTTTGTGTTCAGGTCTGGATTATGACTGATTGTGGTTTTGAAAGTTCTGGATTGAGTGTGATGGTCCAGGTGTCAGCTGAGCACAGGTCGTCTTACAGGTAGATAAATATCCTGTCCAGTCAGGGAAGTGGCACTGACCAACCAATGAAGTGGAGTGAAGGTGGTCACCTGTTAGGATCCGCCCAGGAAACAGTCCCAGCGGGACACAGAGATACTGTAGGGACCCGGACTGGGTTTCTTAATGTCCACATCAGAACCAGCCAGCAGGAGGCGCTGCAGGTGCTCTGCAAACAGGTAGCAGCTCCACCTGGAGTCCACGCCCCGCCCCGCCCCGGTCTGTCTAAAACCTTAAATAACCTGCTGCAGCAGGTCCAGGTGTCATCCCAGGTGAGTCCTGCCTCCTGAAACTCGGCAGCTCAGACGGAGGACTCGCGGGCGGTTTTGGACCTCAGTGCTCCAGCCCGGCTCAGGAAGGGGAAGGTGGTTCCGAGGCAGCCGGACGCCACCGTCAGACCCAGACTGGCCCAGGCGCAGCAGATGGACCAACCGTAGCCGTGATCCACGTCCGCCGGCAGACCGTAGATGAAGGGCGGGTTCCTCGACAGGTCGTAGGTCACACTGGCTGCATACGTACACAGAGAGATGGTGCAGAAGATCCCTGAGAACAGAGGACGATGGAGAACCAGAGGTTAGTCTACAGAACATGTCAGCACACGCAGAGATCAGACAGCAGGACAGAATGAACGTTCTCTAAAGGCCTCTCCAATGATCACGGTAACACCAGTGGAACGGAGAACACAGCCTCTTCATGAAGACCTCTCTCTCATCTCAGACAGGTTTCACTGCAAAGAACCAGGACTGGTCCGAACCGTGTCCTGGGTTCATATCTCTGCATGGTCCAGTGTTCTACAGACTGTTCCTTCGACAAACACAGAGAGCATCTGTCAGGATCGCACACACCCGAGCTGGGAGCAGCGTCCTCACTGACTTCAGGCCTTCGTCTCCATGTTCCTCAGTGAACCATCACACATGTTGAAGCCAGCTTCATGTTCTGATTGGCCTCCTGCGCTGATGGCTCATATATCGATCACTGTAAACATCCAGGATGAAGTCTGTTGTAGGCCTCAGCTGCCACCAGCAGAGGGAGACACAGGCCTGCTGGTAGCAACCAGGTGTGTTCTTACCTGCCATGAGGAACAGCAGCCCGGAGACGTGTTGTGTCAGACTCTCCTCCCAGAAAAACCCCACCGACGCCACGATGCTGCCGCACAGCAGGACGGCAGCCGCCATGCCGAGGAACCCGGCCGTGATCCGCCGCAGATCTGCACACAGGACATGTACATACGTGTTACTTATATGTTCTGTGGGTAAGAGGACATGTACATACGTGTTACTTATATGTTCTGTGGGTAAGAGGACATGTACATACGTGTTACTTATATGTTCTGTGGGTAAGAGGACATGTACATACGTGTTACTTATATGTTGTACAAACATTACACATGCCATAAATGGATGTTTTGTATGTTATATACATGTTGTATACATGTTTTATACACAGGGCGGCTGTGGCTCAGGTGGACCAGTGGGTGGTCCACTGATCACGAGGCTCCTCCCCATGCTGAGGGGTCCTTGGGCCAGACCCTGAACCTGAAGTTGCCCCCAGTGGCAGCACCTTGGATGGAAGTCTTCCTCCACTGGTGTGTGTGAATGTATACATGTTAAATACACGTTACATGCAAGTTATTTATATGTAATACACACATTATACTATACAATACAGGTAAATCCTATAGTGTATACATGCTACATAGGTTATGTACATATAAATACACGTGTTATAAACACGCGTAATATACCTGCACATACCACATAAACACAAATAAACATGTTATGAACACGTTCTATACACGCAGATGAACTGAACATGTAATGAACACACGCGCGGCTCCCAGTAATGAATGTGTTAAACGATGGAGCAGGGTGTTGCCGTGGTAACTGCCTCCCGCTCACCCCCCTACTGTTTCTCTGTACTATTACATAAAACTGTCATGGCAGGTTTCCATAGCAACCAGCAACATGCAAGTTTATATCAAACCGGACGAGGTAATAAGGAAGTACAATCTATAATCAATAGTCTGGGATCACTACAGTGAGACGTGAACAGCCAATAGGAAGCTGTAGCTCTGCGTGATGTCAGAGGGTTAACATCCTTCAGTGTGATTGGTCAAGAGGCAATTTAGAGCCTCTGTTCAGACTGCAGGTGACCTTCACACCTGAGTCTGATAGAATCTGTCTGTGTGTGTGTGTGTGTGTGTGTGTGTGTGTAAAGCTGCTGTCTTAATCCCAGTTTACTATCAGTTGTTTGTGTTGTTTCCATCCAGCTGCTCACACACTTTTTCCAGCAGCCCCTAAAGGACGGTAATCTGAACACGCATGATGTTACTAACAACATGCTAACGTGAAAAAGACTCCATGCATCAGACAGAAACTAAAAACAGCAACAACCGGATCAAAGTTTAAAACCAGGATACACTATATTACCAAAAGTATTTGCTCACCATCCAAATGATCAGAATCAGGTGTCCTAATCACCTGGCCTGAACACAGGTGTATAAATCAAGCACCAGGCATGCAGACTGTTTGACAAACATGTGTAAAAGAATGTGTCGCTCTCAGGAGCTCAGTGAATTCCAGCGTGGAACTGTCATAGGATGAAACCTGTGCAACGAATCCAGTCGTGAAACTTCCTCGCTCCTAAATATTCCACAGTCAACTGTCAGCTTTATTATAAGAAAATGGAAGAGTTTGGGAACAACAGCAACTCGGCCACCAAGTGTTCGGCCACGTAAACTGACGGAGAGGGTCAGTGGATGCTGAGGCGCATAGTGCAAAGAGGTCACCAACTTCCTGCACAGTCAATTGCTGCAGAGCTCCAGACTTCATGTGGCCTTCAGATTAGCCCAAGTACAGTACAGAGAGCTTCATTAATGGGTTTCCATGGCAGAGCAGCTGCATCCAAGCCGTACATCACCAAGTGCAATGAAGCGCTGGATGCAGTGGTGTAAAGCAGCCACCACTGGACTATAGAGCAGTGGAGACGCCTTCTCTGGAGGGATGAATCAGGCTTTTCCATCTGGCAATCTGATGGACCAGTCTGGGTTTGGAGGTTGCCAGGACAACGGTACATTTCGGACTGCATTGTGCCAAGTGTGAAATTTGGTGGAGGATTATGGTGTGGGGTTGGTTTTCAGGAGTCGGGCTTGGCCCCTTAGTTCCAGCGAAAGGAACTTTGAATGCTTCAGGATACCAAAACATTTTGGACAATTCTATGCTCCCGACCTTGTGGGAACAGTTTGGAGCCCCTTCCTCTTCCAACATGACTGTTCACCAGAGCACAAAGCAAGGTCCATACAGACATGGATGATCCAGTCTGGTGTGGATGAACTTGACTGGCCTGCACAGAGTCCTGACCTGAACCTGATAGAACACCTTTGGGATGGATCAGAGTGGAGACTGAGAGCCAGGCCTTCTGGTCCAACATCAGGGTCTGACCTCACCAATGCTCTTCTGGAAGATGGTCAAATATTCCCATGAACACACTCCTCAACCTTGTGGACAGCCTTCCCAGAAGAGTTGAAGCTGTTATAGCTGCAAAAGGTGGACCGACATCATATTGAACCCTCTGGGTTAGGAATGGGATGGACTTAAGTTCATATGTGAGTCAAGGCAGGTGAGCAAATACTTTAGGTAATATAGTGAATCTCATTAGAACCACTCGATTCAACATCTCATCTGAAAATATCTCTAAAAACCAGAACCTTCCTCCTCTGGTTCTGACCCAGTAGAACCAGAACCCAGTAGAACCAGAGGAGGAAGCTGTCAGCTGAGACCAACAGGGAAACATCCAGAGAGTGTTCAGGTTGAACTGCAGGCAGTGTTTCCTCAGAGACTGAGAGGAGAATCCAACCTACTGGATCAATGAATGAATGCAGCATCAGAACCACAGAACAGAGGAGACAGTAGCTGGAGATACATCCAGCATGGAGGAACATCTAGTAGCTGGAGATACATCCAGCATGGAGGAACATCTAGTAGCTGGAGATACATCCAGCATGGAGGAACATCTAGTAGCTGGAGATACATCCAGCATGGAGGAACATCTAGTAGCTGGAGATACATCCAGCATGGAGGAACATCTTCTTACAGATGATGGGTCTGGAGAGGATGGACCATGGACGTAAATCAGATTGGACGAGGAGACCACACTAGTCCAGAGTTTAGCATCTGAGGAGACATGGCGGCCATGATGATCTGAGGAGACATGGCGGCCATGATGGATCTGAGGAGACATGGCGGCCATGATGAATCAGGTTCTGTGTTTCTGTAAAGTTAATAATCATAGAAATGTCTCTTCTCTCTGGTCTCCATTGTTCTGAATCCTCCTGACAGCAGACATCTCTGGTTCTCTCTCCTCCTTCATGTTGTTCTGGTTCCAGAGAGGACTTGAGATTTCTCTGACAGATCCTCAGGGCTGAAATGAATCACTGAGTGTTCGTCTCTCAGAGGTCCAGAAGGTTAATGAGCTCAGATTTGAAGGCGCCTCGTGTTTGCAGGGTCAGGAATCTGATTTCATCTCCATGGAAACACCTGAGGTGTTGAGTCCCGTCTCGAAGCTTTTTATCCTCCGTGTGATGAAGCCGATGGTTTCCTTCTTCTGTCAGATGATGGAGTCTGTTTCTGTTCAACTGAATGCAGCTCACAGTGAACACAGTGAACACAGTGAACACAGTGAACACATGAACACAGTGAACACATGAACATGTGAACAGAGTGAACAGAGTGAACACAGTGAACACATGAACATGTGAACAGAGTGAACACAGTGAACACATGAACACATGAACACAGTGAACACAGTGAACACATGAACACAGTGAACACAGTGAACACATGAACACAGTGAACACAGTGAACACAGTGAACACATGAACACAGTGAACACAGTGAACACAGTGAACACAGTGAACACAGTGAACACATGAACACAGTGAACACATGAACATGTGAACAGAGTGAACACAGTGAACACGTGAACACGTGAACACATGAACACAGTGAACACAGTGAACACATGAACACATGAACACAGTGAACACAGTGAACATGTGAACAGAGTGAACACAGTGAACACAGTGAACACATGAACACAGTGAACACAGTGAACACATGAACACAGTGAACATGTGAACACATGAACACGTGAACACAGTGAACACATGAACAAAGTGAACACAGTGAACATGTGAACAGAGTGAACACAGTGAACACATGAACACAGTGAACACATGAACATGTGAACAGAGTGAACAGAGTGAACACATGAACACGTGAACACATGAACACATGAACATGTGAACAGAGTGAACACATGAACACATGAACACAGTGAACACAGTGAACACATGAACACATGAACACAGTGAACACGTGAACACGTGAACACGTGAACACGTGAACACATGAACACAGTGAACACAGTGAACACATGAACACAGTGAACACATGAACACATGAACACATGAACACGTGAACACGTGAACACAGTCAACACATGAACACATGAACACATGAACACGTGAACACGTGAACACAGTGAACACATGAACACGTGAACACGTGAACACAGTGAACACATGAACACAGTGAACACATGAACACATGAACACAGTGAACACGTGAACACAGTGAACAGAGTGAACACAGTGAACACAGTGAACACATGAACACGTGAACACAGTGAACAGAGTTAACACATTGAACACAGTGAACACATGAACATGTGAACAGAGTGAACACAGTGAACACAGTGAACACATGAACATGTGAACAGAGTGAACACAGTGAACACATGAACACATGAACACGTGAACACATGAACACATGAACATGTGAACAGAGTGAACACATGAACACATGAACACAGTGAACACAGTGAACACATGAACACATGAACACGTGAACACGTGAACACATGAACACATGAACACGTGAACACATGAACACATGAACACAGTGAACACAGTGAACACATGAACACATGAACACAGTGAACACATGAACACATGAACACGTGAACACGTGAACACGTGAACACATGAACACGTGAACACAGTGAACACATGAACACGTGAACACGTGAACACAGTGAACACATGAACACGTGAACACGTGAACACAGTGAACACATGAACACAGTGAACACATGAACACAGTGAACACGTGAACACAGTGAACAGAGTGAACACAGTGAACACAGTGAACACATGAACACGTGAACACAGTGAACAGAGTGAACACATGAACATGTGAACACAGTGAACACAGTGAACACATGAACACGTGAACACTGTGAACACATGAACACAGTGAACACAGTGAACACATAAACACAGTGAACACAGTGAACACATGAACACAGTGAACAGAGTGAACACATGAACATGTGAACACAGTGAACACAGTGAACAGAGTGAACACGTGAACACAGTGAACACATGAACACAGTGAACACAGTGAACACAGTGAACAGAGTGAACACATGAACATGTGAACACAGTGAACAGAGTGAACACATGAACATGTGAACACAGTGAACACAGTGAACACGTGAACACAGTAAACACATGAACACGTGAACACAGTAAACACATGAACACAGTGAACACAGTGAACACATGAACACGTGAACACAGTGAACACATGAACACAGTGAACATGTGAACACATGAACACGTGAACACAGTGAACACATGAACATGTGAACACAGTGAACATGTGAACACATGAACACAGTGAACACAGTGAACACATGAACACAGTGAACACATGAACATGTGAACACAGTGAACACGTGAACACATGAACATGTGAACACATGAACACGTGAACACATGAACACAGTGAACACATGAACATGTGAACACATGAACACATGAACACAGTGAACACAGTGAACACATGAACACAGTGAACACAGTGAACACGTGAACACAGTGAACACATGAACACAGTGAACACAGTGAACACAGTGAACAGAGTGAACACATGAACATGTGAACACAGTGAACAGAGTGAACACATGAACATGTGAACACAGTGAACACAGTGAACACGTGAACACGTGAACACAGTGAACACATGAACACGTGAACACAGTAAACACATGAACACAGTGAACAGAGTGAACACATGAACACGTGAACACAGTGAACACATGAACACAGTGAACATGTGAACACATGAACACGTGAACACAGTGAACACATGAACATGTGAACACAGTGAACATGTGAACACATGAACACAGTGAACACAGTGAACACATGAACACAGTGAACACATGAACATGTGAACACAGTGAACACGTGAACACATGAACATGTGAACACATGAACACGTGAACACATGAACACAGTGAACACATGAACACAGTGAACACATGAACATGTGAACACATGAACACATGAACACAGTGAACACAGTGAACACATGAACACAGTGAACACATGAACATGTGAACACAGTGAACACGTGAACACATGAACATGTGAACACATGAACACGTGAACACAGTGAACACAGTGAACACATGAACACAGTGAAGACAGTGAACACATGAACATGTGAACACAGTGAACATGTGAACACATGAACACAGTGAACATGTGAACATGTGAACACATGAACACAGTGAACACAGTGAACATGTGAACACAGTGAACACAGTGAACACATGAACACGTGAACACAGTGAACACATGAACATGTGAACACAGTGAACATGTGAACACGTGAACACAGTGAACATGTGAACATATGAACACATGAACACAGTGAACATGTGAACATGTGAACATGTGAACACAGTGAACATGTGAACATGTGAACACATGAACACAGTGAACATGTGAACAGAGTGAACACAGTGAACACGTGAACACATGAACACGTGAACACAGTGAACACATGAACACGTGAACACATGAACACAGTGGACACGTGAACACGTGAACACATGAACACGTGAACACAGTGAACACATGAACACGTGAACACAGTGAACACAGTGAACACATGAACACAGTGAACACACTGAACACATGAACACAGTGAACACATGAACACGTGAACACAGTGAACACGTGAACACAATAACACGTGAACACAGTGAACAGGTGAACACGTGAACACATGAACACGTGAACACATGAACACGTGAACACATGAACACAGTGAACACGTAAACACATGAACACGTGAACACATGAACACGTGAACACAGTGAACACATGAACACGTGAACACATGAACACAGTGAACACGTGAACACGTGAACACAGTGAACATGTGAACACATGAACACGTGAACACAGTGAACACATGAACACGTGAACACAGTGAACATGTGAACACATGAACATGTGAACACAGTGAACACATGAACACAGTGAACATGTGAACACATGAACACAGTGAACATGTGAACATGTGGACACATGAACACAGTGAACATGTGAACATGTGAACACATGAACACAGTGAACATGTGAACACAGTGAACATGTGAACACATGAACACAGTGAACATGTGAACACAGTGAACACAGTGAACACGTGAACACGTGAACACATGAACACGTAAACACAGTGAACACATGAACACAGTGAACACGTGAACACATGAACACGTGAACACAGTGAACACATGAACACACTGAACACATGAACACGTGAACACAGTGAACACTTGAACACGTGAACACATGAACACAGTGAACACAGTGAACACATGAACATGTGAACACAGTGAACATGTGAACACAGTGAACACGTGAACACATGAACACGTGAACACATGAACACATGAACACGTGAACACATGAACACAGTGAACACGTGAACACATGAACACGTGAACACAGTGAACACATGAACACATGAACACGTGAACACAGTGAACACATGAACACGTGAACACAGTGAACACAGTGAACACGTGAACACATGAACATGTGAACACAGTGAACACAGTGAACACGTGAACACAGTGAACACACTGAACACATTCCTGTTGTGTGTCTGTTGTGTGTCTGTTGTGTGTCTGTTGTGTGTCTGCTGTGTCTCTGTTGTGTGTCTGTTGTGTGTCTGTTGTGTCTCTGTTGTGTGTTTGTTGTCTGTCTGTTGTGTGTCTGTTGTGTGTCTGTTGTGTGTCTGTTGTGTGCTTGTTGTGTGTCTGTTGTGTCTATGTTGTGTGTCTGTTGTGTGTCTGTTGTGTCTCTGTTGTGTCTCTGTTGTGTGTCTGTTGTGTGTCTGTTGTGTGTCTGTTGTGTGTCTGTTGTGTGTCTGTTGTGTTTCTGTTGTGTGTCTGTTGTGTGTCTGCTGTGTCTCTGTTGTGTGTCTGTTGTGTGTCTGTTGTGTCTCTGTTGTGTCTTTGTTGTGTGTTTGTTGTGTGTCTGTTGTGTGTCTATGTTGTGTGTCTGTTGTGTCTCTGTTGTGTGTCTGTTGTGTGTCTGTTGTGTCTCTGTTGTGTGTCTGTTGTGTGTCTGTTGCGTGTTTGTTGTGTCTATGTTGTGTGTCTGTTGTGTCTCTGTTGTGTGTCTGTTGTGTCTCTGTTGTGTGTCTGTTGTGTGTCTGTTGTGTGTCTGTTGTGTGTCTATGTTGTGTGTCTGTTGTGTGTCTATGTTGTTTGTCTGTTGTGTCTCTGTTGTGTGTCTGTTGTGTGTCTGTTGTGTGTCTGTTGTGTGTCTGTTGTGTGTTTGTTGCGTGTCTGTTGTGTCTATGTTGTGTGTCTGTTGTGTGTCTGTTGTGTCTCTGTTGTGTGTCTGTTGTTTCTCTGTTGTGTCTCTGTTGTGTGTCTGTTGTGTGTCTGTGTGTGTCTGTTGTGTGTCTGCTGTGGGTCTGTTGTGTGTCTGCTGTGTGTCTTTTGTGTGTCTGCTGTGTGTCTGCTGTGTGTCTGTTGTGTGTCTGTTGTGTGTCTGTTGTGTGTCTGTTGTGTCTCTGTTGTGTGTCTGTTGTGTGTCTGGTGTGTCTGTTGTGTCTCTGTTGTGTGTCTGTTGTGTGTCTGTTGTGTGTCTTTTGTGTGTCTGCTGTGTGTCTGCTGTGTGTCTGTTGTGTGTCTGTTGTGTGTCTGTTGTGTCTATGTTGTGTGTCTGTTGTGTCTGTTGTGTGTCTGTTGTGTGTCTGCTGTGTGTCTGTTGTGTGTCTGTTGTGTGTCTGTTGTGTCTATGTTGTGTGTTTGTTGTGTGTCTGTTGTGTCTGTTGTGTGTCTGTTGTGTGTCTGCTGTGTGTCTGTTGTGTCTTTGTTGTGTGTCTGTTGTGTGTCTGTTGTGTCTTTGTTGTGTGTCTGCTGTGTGTCTGTTGTGTGTTTGTTGTGTCTCTGTTGTGTGTCTGCGTGTGTCTGTTGTGTCTTTGTTGTGTGTCTGTTGTGTGTCTGTTGTGTCTTTGTTGTGTGTCTGTTGTGTGTCTGTTGTGTGTTTGTTGTGTCTCTGTTGTGTGTCTGTTGTGTGTCTATTGTGTCTTTGTTGTGTGTCTGTTGTGTGTCTGCTGTGTGTCTGTTGTGTGTCTGGTGTGTCTCTGTTGTGTGTCTGTTGTGTCTCTGTTGTGTGTCTGTTGTGTGTCTGCTGTGTCTCTGTTGTGTGTCTGTTGTTTGTCTGTTGTGTCTGATGTGTGTCTGGTGTGTCTCTGTTGTGTGTCTGTTGTGTCTCTGTTGTGTGTCTGTTGTGTGTCTGTTGTGTGTCTGTTGTGTCTCTGTTGTGTGTCTGTTGTGTCTCTGTTGTGTGTCTGTTGTGTGTCTATGTTGTGTCTCTGTTGTGTGTCTGCTGTGTGTCTGTTGTGTCTTTGTTGTGTGTCTGTTGTGTGTCTGCTGTGTGTCTGTTGTGTCTATGTTGTGTGTCTGTTGAGTGTCTGTTGTGTGTCTGTTGTGTCTATGTTGTGTGTCTGTTGTGTGTCTGCTGTGTGTCTGTTGTGTGTCTGTTGTGTGTCTGCTGTGTGTCTGTTGTGTCTCTGTTGTGTGTCTGTTGTGTCTCTGTTGTGTGTCTGTTGTGTCTCTGTTGTGTGTCTGTTGTGTCTATGTTGTGTGTCTGTTGTGTGTCTGCTGTGTGTCTGTTGTGTGTCTGTTGTGTGTCTGCTGTGTCTCTGTTGTGTGTCTGTTGTGTGTCTGTTGTGTCTCTGTTGTGTCTCTGTTGTGTGTCTGTTGTGTGTCTGCTGTGACTCTTTTGTGTGTCTGTTGTGTGTCTGTTGTGTCTGTTGTGTGTCTGCTGTGTGTCTGTTGTGTCTATGTTGTGTGTCTGTTGTGTGTCTGTTGTGTGTCTATGTTGTGTGTCTGTTGTGTGTCTGTTGTGTGTCTGCTGTGTCTCTGTTGTGTCTCTGTTGTGTGTTTGTTGTCTGTCTGTTGTGTGTCTGTTGTGTCTCTGTTGTGTCTTTGTTGTGTGTCTGTTGTGTCTCTGTTGTGTCTCTGTTGTGTGTCTGTTGTTTCTCTGTTGTGTCTCTGTTGTGTGTCTGTTGTGTGTCTGTGTGTGTCTGCTGTGTGTCTGCTGTGTCTATGTTGTGTGTCTGTTGTGTGTCTGTTGTGTCTCTGTTGTGTGTCTGTTGTGTGTCTGTTGTGTGTCTGTTGTGTGTCTGTTGTGTGTCTGCTGTGTCTCTGCAGTGTCTCTGTTGTGTGTCTGTTGTGTGTCTGTTGTTTCTCTGTTGTGTCTCTGTTGTGTGTCTGTTGTGTGTCTGTGTGTGTCTGTTGTGTGTCTGTTGTGTGTCTGTTGTGTGTCTGTTTTGTGTCTGTTGTGTCTATGTTGTGTGTCTGTTGTGTCTCTGTTGTGTGTCTGTTGTGTGTCTGTTGTTTCTCTGTTGTGTCTCTGTTGTGTGTCTGTTGTGTGTCTGTGTGTGTCTGTTGTGTGTCTGTTGTGTGTCTGTTGTGTGTCTGTTGTGTCTCTGTTGTGTGTCTGTTGTGTGTCTGTTGTTTCTCTGTTGTGTCTCTGTTGTGTGTCTGTTGTGTGTCTGTGTGTGTCTGTTGTGTGTCTGTTGTGTGTCTGTTGTGTGTCTGTTTTGTGTCTGTTGTGTGTCTGCTGTGTGTCTGTTGTGTGTCTGTTGTGTCTCTGTTGTGTGTCTGTTGTGTGTCTGTTGTGTGTCTGTTGTGTGTTTGTTGTGTGTCTGTTGTGTGTCTGCTGTGTGTCTGTTGTGTCTCTGTTGTGTGTCTGTTGTGTGTCTGTTGTGTGTCTGTTGTGTCTCTGTTGTGTGTCTGCTGTGTGTCTGTTGTGTGTCTGTTGTGTCTCTGTTGTGTGTCTGTTGTGTCTCTGTTGTGTGTCTGTTGTGTCTTTGTTGTGTGTCTGCTGTGTGTCTGTTGTGTCTCTGTTGTGTCTGTTGTGTCTGTTGTGTGTCTGTTGTGTGTCTGTTGTGTCTTTGTTGTGTGTCTGCTGTGTGTCTGTTGTGTGTCTGTTGTGTGTCTGTTGTGTCTCTGTTGTGTGTCTGTTGTGTGTCTGGTGTGTCTCTGTTGTGTGTCTGTTGTGTCTCTGTTGTGTGTCTGCTGTGTGTCTGTTGTGTGTCTGGTGTGTCTCTGTTGTGTGTCTGTTGTGTCTCTGTTGTGTGTCTGCTGTGTGTCTGTTGTGTGTCTGTGTGTGTCTGCTGTGTGTCTGCTGTGTCTATGTTGTGTGTCTGTTGTGTGTCTGTTGTGTCTCTGTTGTGTGTCTGTTGTGTGTCTGTTGTGTGTCTGTTGTGTCTCTGTTGTGTGTCTGTTGTGTGTCTGTTGTTTCTCTGTTGTGTCTCTGTTGTGTGTCTGTTGTGTGTCTGTGTGTGTCTGTTGTGTGTCTGTTGTGTGTCTGTTGTGTGTCTGTTTTGTGTCTGTTGTGTGTCTGCTGTGTGTCTGTTGTGTGTCTGTTGTGTCTCTGTTGTGTGTCTGTTGTGTGTCTGTTGTGTGTCTGTTGTGTGTTTGTTGTGTGTTTGTTGTGTGTCTGTTGTGTGTCTGTTGTTGTGTGTCTGTTGTGTGTCTGCTGTGTGTCTGTTGTGTCTCTGTTGTGTGTCTGTTGTGTGTCTGTTGTGTGTCTGTTGTGTCTCTGTTGTGTGTCTGCTGTGTGTCTGTTGTGTGTCTGTTGTGTCTCTGTTGTGTGTCTGTTGTGTCTCTGTTGTGTGTCTGTTGTGTCTTTGTTGTGTGTCTGCTGTGTGTCTGTTGTGTCTCTGTTGTGTCTGTTGTGTCTGTTGTGTGTCTGTTGTGTGTCTGTTGTGTCTTTGTTGTGTGTCTGCTGTGTGTCTGTTGTGTGTCTGTTGTGTGTCTGTTGTGTCTCTGTTGTGTGTCTGTTGTGTGTCTGGTGTGTCTCTGTTGTGTGTCTGTTGTGTCTCTGTTGTGTGTCTGCTGTGTGTCTGTTGTGTGTCTGTTGTGTCTTTGTAGTGTCTCTGTTGTGTGTCTGATGTGTGTCTGTTGTGTCTATGCTGTGTGTCTGTTGTGTGTCTGCTGTGTGTCTGTTGTGTGTCTGTTGTGTCTCTGTTGTGTGTCTGTTGTGTGTCTGTTGTGTCTTTATTGTGTGTCTGCTGTGTGTCTGTTGTGTCTCTGTTGTGTGTCTGTTGTGTCTCTGTTGTGTGTCTGCTGTGTGTCTGTTGTGTGTCTGTTGTGTCTTTGTAGTGTCTCTGTTGTGTGTCTGCTGTGTGTCTGTTGTGTCTATGCTGTGTGTCTGTTGTGTGTCTGTTGTGTGTCTGTTGTGTCTCTGTTGTGTGTCTGTTGTGTCTCTGTTGTGTGTCTGTTGTGTGTCTGTTGTGTGTCTGCTGTGTGTCTGTTGTGTCTCTGTTGTGTCTCTGTTGTGTGTCTGTTGTGTGTCTGTTGTGTCTCTGTTGTGTGTCTGTTGTGTGTCTGTTGTGTGACTGCTGTGTGTTTCTTGTGTGTCTGTTGTGTGTCTGTTGTGTGTCTGCTGTGTCTTTGTTGTGTGTCTGTTGTGTGTCTGTTGTGTGTCTGCTGTGTGTCTGTTGTGTGTCTGTTGTGTCTATGTTGTGTGTCTGTTGTGTCTCTGTTGTGTGTCTGTTGTGTGTCTGTTGTGTGTCTGTTGTGTCTCTGTTGTGTGTCTGTTGTGTGTCTGTTGTGTCTATGTTGTGTCTCTGTTGTGTGTCTTTTGTGTGTCTGTTGTGTCTCTGTTGTGTGTCTGTTGTGTGTCTGTTGTGTCTCTGTTGTGTCTCTTTTGTCTGTCTGTTGTGTGTCTGTTGTGTGTCTGTTGTGTGTCTGCTGTGTGTTTGTTGTGTGTCTGTTGTGTGTCTGCTGTGTGTCTGTTGTGTGTCTGTTGTGTGTCTGTTGTGTGTCTGCTTTGTGTTTGTTGTGTGTCTGCTTTGTGTCTGTTGTGTGTCTGTTGTGTGTCTGTTGTGTGTCTGTTGTGTCTTTGTTGTGTGTCTGTTGTGTGTCTGTTGTGTGTCTGTTGTGTGTCTGCTGTGTGTTTGTTGTGTGTCTGTTGTGTGTCTGTTGTGTGTCTGCTGTGTGTTTGTTGTGTCTCTTTTGTCTGTCTGTTGTGTGTCTGTTGTGTGTCTGTTGTGTGTCTGCTGTGTGTCTGTTGTGTGTCTGTTGTGTCTCTGTTGTGTGTCTGTTGTGTGTCTGTTGTTGTGTGTCTGTTGTGTGTCTGCTGTGTGTCTGTTGTGTCTCTGTTGTGTGTCTGTTGTGTCTCTGTTGTGTGTCTGTTGTGTGTCTGTTGTGTGTCTGTTGTGTCTCTGTTGTGTGTCTGCTGTGTGTCTGTTGTGTGTCTGTTGTGTCTCTGTTGTGTGTCTGTTGTGTGTCTGTTGTGTGTCTGTTGTGTCTCTGTTGTGTGTCTGCTGTGTGTCTGTTGTGTGTCTGTTGTGTCTCTGTTGTGTGTCTGTTGTGTCTCTGTTGTGTGTCTGTTGTGTCTTTGTTGTGTGTCTGCTGTGTGTCTGTTGTGTCTCTGTTGTGTCTGTTGTGTCTGTTGTGTGTCTGTTGTGTGTCTGTTGTGTGTCTGTTGTGTCTCTGTTGTGTGTCTGTTGTGTCTCTGTTGTGTGTCTGTTGTGTCTTTATTGTGTGTCTGCTGTGTGTCTGTTGTGTCTCTGTTGTGTGTCTGTTGTGTGTCTGTTGTGTCTCTGTTGTGTGTCTGTTGTGTCTCTGTTGTGTGTCTGTTGTGTGTCTGTTGTGTGTCTGTTGTGTCTCTGTTGTGTGTCTGTTGTGTCTCTGTTGTGTGTCTGTTGTGTGTCTGTTGTGTCTCTGTTGTGTGTCTGTTGTGTCTCTGTTGTGTGTCTGTTGTGTGTCTGTTGTGTCTGTTGTGTCTCTGTTGTGTGTCTGTTGTGTCTCTGTTGTGTCTCTGTTGTGTGTCTGTTGTGTGTCTGTTGTGTCTCTGTTGTGTGTCTGTTGTGTCTCTGTTGTGTGTCTGTTGTGTCTTTATTGTGTGTCTGCTGTGTGTCTGATGTGTGTCTGTTGTGTGTCTGTTGTGTCTCTGTTGTGTGTCTGTTGTGTCTCTGCTGTGTGTCTGTTGTGTGTCTGTTGTGTGTCTGTTGTGTCTCTGTTGTGTGTCTGTTGTGTCTCTGTTGTGTCTCTGTTGTGTGTCTGTTGTGTCTCTGTTGTGTGTCTGTTGTGTGTCTGTTGTGTGTCTGTTGTGTCTCTGTTGTGTGTCTGTTGTGTGTCTGTTGTGTCTCTGTTGTGTGTCTGTTGTGTCTCTGTTGTGTCTCTGTTGTGTGTCTGTTGTGTGTCTGTTGTGTCTCTGTTGTGTGTCGGTTGTGTGTCTGTTGTGTGTCTGTTGTGTGTCTGCTGTGTGTTTGTTGTGTGTCTGTTGTGTGTCTGTTGTGTGTCTGCTGTGTCTTTGTTGTGTGTCTGTTGTGTGTCTGTTGTGTGTCTGCTGTGTGTCTGTTGTGTGTCTGTTGTGTCTATGTTGTGTGTCTGTTGTGTGTCTGTTCTGTGTCTGTTGTGTCTCTGTTGTGTCTCTGTTGTGTGTCTGTTGTGTGTCTGTTGTGTCTATGTTGTGTCTCTGTTGTGTGTCTGTTGTGTGTCTGTTGTGTCTCTGTTGTGTGTCTGTTGTGTGTCTGTTGTGTCTATGTTGTGTCTCTGTTGTGTGTCTGTTGTGTGTCTGTTGTGTCTCTGTTGTGTGTCTGTTGTGTGTCTGTTGTGTCTCTGTTGTGTGTCTGTTGTGTGTCTGTTGTGTGTCTGTTGTGTGTCTGCTGTGTGTCTGTTGTGTGTCTGTTGTGTCTTTGTTGTGTGTCTGTTGTGTGTCTGTTGTGTGTCTGTTGTGTGTCTGCTGTGTGTTTGTTGTGTGTCTGTTGTGTGTCTGTTGTGTGTCTGCTGTGTGTTTGTTGTGTCTCTTTTGTCTGTCTGTTGTGTGTCTGTTGTGTGTCTGTTGTGTCTCTGTTGTGTCTCTGTTGTGTGTCTGTTGTGTGTCTGTTGTGTCTGTGTTGTGTCTCTGTTGTGTGTCTGTTGTGTGTCTGTTGTGTCTCTGTTGTGTGTCTGTTGTGTGTCTGTTGTGTCTATGTTGTGTGTCTGTTGTGTGTCTGTTGTGTCTCTGTTGTGTCTCTGTTGTGTGTCTGTTGTGTGTCTGTTGTGTGTCTGTTGTGTGTCTGCTGTGTGTCTGTTGTGTGTCTGTTGTGTCTTTGTTGTGTGTCTGTTGTGTGTCTGTTGTGTGTCTGTTGTGTGTCTGCTGTGTGTTTGTTGTGTGTCTGTTGTGTGTCTGTTGTGTGTCTGCTGTGTGTTTGTTGTGTCTCTTTTGTCTGTCTGTTGTGTGTCTGTTGTGTGTCTGTTGTGTGTCTGCTGTGTGTTTGTTGTGTGTCTGTTGTGTGTCTGTTGTGTGTCTGTTGTGTGTCTGTTGTGTGTCTGTTGTGTGTCTGCTTTGTGTTTGTTGTGTGTCTGTTGTGTGTCTGTTGTGTCTCTTTTGTCTGTCTGTTGTGTGTCTGTTGTGTGTCTGTTGTGTGTCTGCTGTGTGTTTGTTGTGTGTCTGTTGTGTGTCTGTTGTGTGTCTGTTGTCTGTCTGTTGTGTGTCTGTTGTGTGTCTGTTGTGTGTCTGCTTTGTGTTTGTTGTGTGTCTGTTGTGTGTCTGTTGTGTGTCTGTTGTGTGTCTGTTGTGTGTCTGTTGTGTGTCTGTTGTGTACTTACGCAGCAGGTGCCACTCGTCCTGCTGGATGGTTCTGGTCAGGTTCAGGGGGATGTTCCGCAGTCTGATTGGCTGAGAGAAGTGATATTTGACAGCAGTGCAGCGATCAGCGATACCTGCAGAGTCACAGAGGTGAGACACCTTTAATCACCTGAGCTGATGACATCACTCACTACACTAGAGGATCGGGTTTCATCCAAGGCTAAAACTGGACTGTTGTCTGAGAAGATGAGCAGCAGGTGGCGCTAACTGTCCACTCCACAGGAACCCAGCAGCTGATCCGTCAGAGTCCTCGGTTCTGTCAGGAACAACATGATGGATACATCAAACTAACCAAGACCAGAACTAACCAGGACCAGGACCGGGACAAACCAGGACAACCACTAACCAAGACCAGAAATTAACTGAGACTAGGACAAACCAAGACCAGACCCAACTGGGACCAGGATTAACCAGGACAGACTAGGACCAGACCTAACAAGTACAAGGACTAACCAAGATCAGAACTAACCAAGACCAGAACTAACCAGGACTAGGACCAGAACTAACCAGGATCAGGACTAACTGAGACAAGAACTATCCAGAACCAGGACCAGAACTAACCAGAGCCAGGACTAACTTGGACAAGGACTAACCAAGATTAGATTTAACAAGGACCAGGACTAACCAGGACCAGGACTAACCAGGACCAGGATTAACCAGAACCAGGACCAGGACTAACCAGACCTAACCGGGTCAGTTTCTCTGGCAGGGAGGCTCTCATTTAAGAGTCTGTCCAGGTGCATTGTGGGAAATGGAGTCTGTGAGCTGCAGTTGCTGTCATGAAGACAACAAAGCTGTGCAGGACTGAAGCAACGATCCCAGACCCTCATCTCTGAGACGTTCAGGAACGGACCGCCTCAGATCAGCATGAAGGCTGGTCCTCCATTAGACTGGATCATAAACAGGAAGCTGCTGCTGATCCTCCCCTCAGGGATCGATTGGTCTAATCTGATCTGAGCTCAGGGTCCAGCCTAATGTAGTGTAATGATATGTAACATAATGTTAGCTAATGTGATTTGCAGCGCCGTAATCTGATGTGTGGTCTGAGTGTTGTCGGCTTCTGCTGCTCTCCAAAGCTCTGACCTCCACCTTTAACCGGCAGCCGGCCAGAACCCGCCGACGTCATGCTGCTTCTGAATCCTGCAAAACCGAACCAGACCAAACCAAACGCTTCTGCTCTGCTGGTTCCTACGAGGCTCAGTGTGCTGGTCTCAGGCCCGCAAACCTGTCAGAAACCAGTCCGATACCAGTGTAAAAACCAGTCACAAACCAGTGTAAACCCAGTCACAAACCAGTCTAAAACCAGTCACAAACCAGTCTAAAACCAGTCACAAACCAGTCACAAACCAGTCTAAAATCAGTCACAAACCAGTCTAAAATCAGTCACAAACCAGTCTAAAATCAGTCACAAACCAGTCTAAAATCAGTCACAAACCACTCTAAAAATCAGTCACAAACCACTCTAAAAACCAGTCACAAACCAGTGTAAACCCAGTCACAAACCAGTCTAAAACCAGTCACAAACCAGTCTAAAACCAGTCACAAACCAGTCACAAACCAGTCACAAACCAGTCTAAAACCAGTCACAAACCAGTCACAAACCAGTCACAAACCAGTCTAAAACCAGTCACAAACCAGTCACAAACCAGTCTAAAACCAGTCACAAACCAGTCTAAAACCAGTCACAAACCAGTCTAAACCCAGTCTGAAACCAGTTCAGGGGCTGCAGACTTCCAGTGCTGTGTGTCTGTCCTTCTTCATCAGCGCTCCTCAGATAAAAGAACAAAAACACAACGTTCAGAAACACAAACGTCAGTCGCTTCGTCCGGACCTCCTTGTAGTACTGTAGTACTGTACTAGAGTGCAGTACTACAGTACTCCATGTACCACTACAT
This sequence comes from Dascyllus trimaculatus, assembly GCA_024666655.1. Taxonomy (NCBI): domain Eukaryota; kingdom Metazoa; phylum Chordata; class Actinopteri; family Pomacentridae; genus Dascyllus; species Dascyllus trimaculatus. Next base: position 84,939 of record JAMOIN010001797.1, on the reverse strand, counting down.
ACTGTATATACATATTTACGTACCATTATATACTGTATGGTGTAAAGACTGTCTCTACTACACTATAGGAATAAAACCAGACAGGTGTGTTCAGTTCAGTACTACATGAATACTGTTGTACATGTACATATAGTATACGAGTGTCCAGTACTACATGAATACTGTTGTACATGTACATATAGTATACGAGTGTCCAGTACTACATGAATACTGTTGTACATGTACATATAGTATACGAGTGTTCAGTACTACATGAATACTGTTGTACATGTACATATAGTATATGAGTGTCCAGTACTACATGAATACTGTTGTACATGTACATATAGTGTATGAGTGTCCAGTACTACATGAATACTATTGTACATGTACATATAGTATACGAGTGTCCAGTACTACATGAATACTGTTGTACATGTACATATAGTATACGAGTGTCCAGTACTACATGAATACTATTGTACATGTACATATAGTGTACGAGTGTCCAGTACTACATGAATACTGTTGTACATGTACATATAGTATACGAGTGTCCAGTACTACATGAATACTGTTGTACATGTACATATAGTATACGAGTGTCCAGTACTACATGAATACTGTTGTACATGTACATATAGTATACGAGTGTCCAGTACTACATGAATACTGTTGTACATGTACATATAGTATACGAGTGTCCAGTACTACATGAATACTGTTGTACATGTACATATAGTATACAAGTGTCCAGTACTACATGAATACTGTTGTACATGTACATATAGTATACGAGTGTCCAGTACTACATGAATACTGTTGTACATGTACATATAGTATACGAGTGTCCAGTACTACATGAATACTGTTGTACATGTACATATAGTATACGAGTGTCCAGTACTACATGAATACTGTTGTACATGTACATACGTGTGTTTATTTATGGATACATGTGTTCCTTACCAGATATTAATACAACAACAATGTATGCATGTATGTAATGTATATAATTTATACATAATACTGACCCTGGTCTATGAGTTTGTTGATGTCCGGGTCCATTATTACATGAATACTACTGTGTACTGCTGTGTACTGCTGTGTACTACTGCTTACTGCTGTGTACCGCTGTGTACTACTGCGTACTGCTTTGTACTACTGCGTACTGCTGTGTACTACTGCTTACTACTGTGTACTACTGCGTACTGCTGTGAACTACTGCGTACTACTGTGTACTACTGCTTACCGCTGTGTACTACTGTGTACTACTGTGTACTGCTGTGTACTGCTGTGTACTACTGCTTACTGCTGTGTACCGCTGTGTACTACTGCGTACTGCTGTGTACTACTGCTTACTGCTGTGTACCGCTGTGTACTACTGCGTACTGCTTTGTACTACTGCGTACTGCTGTGTACTACTGCTTACTACTGTGTACTACTGCGTACTGCTGTGAACTACTGCGTACTACTGTGTACTACTGCTTACCGCTGTGTACTACTGTGTACTACTGTGTACTGCTGTGTACTGCTGTGTACTACTGCTTACTGCTGTGTACCGCTGTGTACTACTGCGTACTGCTTTGTACTACTGCGTACTGCTGTGTACTACTGCTTACTACTGTGTACTACTGCGTACTGCTGTGAACTACTGCGTACTACTGTGTACTACTGCTTACCGCTGTGTACTACTGTGTACTACTGTGTACCGCTGTTTACTACTGTGTACTACTGCATACTACTGCTTACCGCTGTGTACCGCTGTGTAATACTGCGTACTACTGTGTACGACTGCGTACTGCTGTGTACTACTGTGTACTACTGTGTACTACTGCTTACCGCTGTGTACCGCTGTGTAATACTGCGTACTACTGTGTACGACTGCGTACTGCTGTGAACTACTGCGTACTACTGTGTACTACTGCTTACCGCTGTGTACCGCTGTGTACTACTGCGTACTACTGTGTACTACTGCATACTACTGCTTACCGCTGTGTACTACTGTGTACTACTGCGTACTACTGTGTACCGCTGTGTACTACTGCTTACCGCTGTGTACTACTCCGTACTACTGCGTACTACTGTGTACTACTGCATACTACTGCTTACCGCTGTGTACTACTGTGTACTACTGTGTACTACTGCTCACCGCTGTGTACTACTGTGTACTACTGCATACTACTGTGTACTGCTGTGTACTACTGCTTACTACTGTGTACTACTGCGTACTACTGTGTACCGCTGTGTACTACTGCTTACCGCTGTGTACTACTCCGTACTACTGTGTACTACTGCTTACCGCTGTGTACTACTGTGTACTACTGCATACTACTGCTTACCGCTGTGAACTACTGTGTACTACTGTGTACTACTGCTCACCGCTGTGTACTACTGTGTACTACTGCATACTATTGCTTACCGCTGTGTACTACTGTGTACTACTGCGTACTACTGTGTACCGCTGTGTACTACTCCGTACTGCTTTGTACTACTGTGTACTGCTGTGTACTACTGCGTACTGCTGTGTACTACTCCGTACTGCTTTGTACTACTCCGTACTGATGTGTACTACTGCGTACTACTGCTTACCGCTGTGTACCGCTGTGTACTACTGTGTACTACTGCTTACCGCTGTGTACTACTCCGTACTACTGCGTACTACTGTGTACTACTGTGTACTACTGCGTACTACTGTGTACCGCTGTGTACTACTGTGTACTACTGTGTACTACTGCTTACCGCTGTGTACTACTGTGTACTGCTGTGTACTACTGCGTACTGCTGTGTACTGCTGTGTACTGCTGTGTACTACTGCGTACTGCTGTGTACTGCTGCGTACTGCTGTGTACTACTGCGTACTACTGCGTACTGCTGTGTACTGCTGTGTACTGCTGTGTACTACTGTGTACTGCTGTGTACTACTGCGTACTGCTTTGTACTACTGCGTACTGCTGCGTACTGCTGTGTACTACTGCGTACTGCTGTGTACTGCTGTGTACTACTGCGTACTGCTGTGTACTGCTGTGTACTACTGCATACTACTGCTTACTGCTGTGTACTGCTGTGTACTACTGCATACTACTGCTTACCGCTGTGTACTACTGTGTACTACTGCGTACTACTGTGTACCGCTGTGTACTACTCCGTACTGCTTTGTACTACTGTGTACTGCTGTGTACTACTGCGTACTGCTGCGTACTGCTGTGTACTACTGCGTACTGCTGTGTACTGCTGTGTACTGCTGTGTACTACTGTGTACTACTGTGTACTACTGTTTACTACTGCGTACTACTGCGTACTACTGTGTACTACTGTGTACTACTGTTTACTACTGCGTAATACTGCGTACTACTGTGTACTACTGTGTACTACTGTTTACTACTGCGTACTACTGCGTACTACTGTGTACTACTGCGTACTACTGTGTACTACTGTGTACTACTGTTTACTACTGCGTACTACTGCGTACTACTGTGTACTACTGTGTACTACTGTTTACTACTGCGTACTACTGCGTACTACTGTGTACTACTGCGTACTACTGTGTACTACTGTGTACTACTGTTTACTACTGCGTACTACTGCGTACTACTGTGTACTACTGTGTACTACTGTTTACTACTGCGTACTACTGCGTACTGCTGTGTACTGCTGTGTACTACTGTGTACTACTGTGTACCGCTGTGTACTACTGTGTACTACTGTGTACTACTGCGTACTACTGTGTACTACTGCGTACTACTGTGTACTACTGTGTACTACTGTTTACTACTGCGTACTACTGCGTACTACTGTGTACTACTGTGTACTACTGTTTACTACTGCGTACTACTGCGTACTGCTGTGTACTGCTGTGTACTACTGCGTACTACTGTGTACTACTGTGTACTACTGTTTACTACTGCGTACTGCTGTGTACTACTGTGTACTACTGTTTACTACTGCGTACTACTGCGTACTACTGTGTACTACTGTGTACTACTGTTTACTACTGCGTACTACTGTGTACTACTGTGTACTACTGTTTACTACTGCGTACTACTGCGTACTACTGTGTACTACTGTGTACTACTGTTTACTACTGCGTACTGCTGTGTACTGCTGTGTACTGCTGTGTACTGCTGTGTACTACTGTGTACTACTGTGTACTACTGCGTACCGCTGTGTACCGCTGTGTATCATCATACTGACCCCGGTCTATGAGCTTGTCGATGTCCGGGTCCAGGCCCTTGAAGTAGCACTTCCTCCACAGGCCGGAGTGCGTGGAGAACAGCGGCCTGCCGCACTCCGTCTCCAGGATGCCCATCCCCAGGATGGCCCGCCAGTTCTCCAGCAGCTCCTCCTCTCTGCTGCCCACATGAACGGGCTTCATGAGCGCCACGTCCCGCTGCCGGGCGCCGCCGCTGCCGGTGTCCACCAGCGGCAGGTGGTAGATGGGCATCTCCCGGTTCTTCTGGTCGTTGGAGTCGGATCCGTGGCGGTCGCAGTTGTCCTTGTGACGGCGGGTGTCGGTCTGGTACCAGTGGTCGGTGGAGATGGCGGTGACCAGCAGCAGCAGCGACAGCACGCTGAGCGCCAGGCTCACCGCGGACACCGTCACCGTGGCCGGCCGGGCTCGCTCCATGGCCGGCGCATGGACCGAGCCGCTCCCGGTGCCGCTGCTGGAGCACGTCCCTCCGCCGCCGCTCGCTCGGTTCCCGCCGCTGGTTCCGTTACTGGGCATCTTCTGCTGCCATCCTCGCGCCCGTCAGCCGTTCCCGGTTTGCCCTCGAGAGCGCGTTGTCATGCCGACTGACGGTCCGTCAGAGCTGCGTCAAGGTGGAGGCAGGTACCGCTACCGGAGGGGGCGGGAGGAGGGCTGCCTTCACAATAAACAACAACAGTTATTATTATTATTATCATTATCATTGATGTTGTTGTTGTTGTTGTTATTATAACAATAATAGTAACAATAACAAGAGTCTCACCTGTTCTTCCGTCACGTCCTGACAGAGGCGACTTCCTTCAAATCAGAGGAAGATATTAGAGCTGCTCACATCCCAGGGCCTCAAAGACCAGATCAGTCTATAACCAGTGGTAACTAACATAACTACCCACCAGTCATGTGGACGGACAGCTGAACTAACCGTCCACGGAGGCAGCAGTCAGTGTTGATGCTGCCACGTCGTCATGGAAACAACACAGCAGGAAGAATCAAAGTAGTTCAGGCTTTTCCAGAAGAATCCCAGTCACAGTAATGAACACATGAACATATGATGAAAACATGAACATATGAAGAGCACATGAACATATGATGAGCACATGAACATATGATGAACACATGAACATATGATGAGCACATGAACATATGATGAACACATGAACATATGATGAGCACATGAACATATGATGAACACATGAACATATGATGAACACATGAACATATGAAGAGCTCATGAACATATGATGAAAACATGAACATATGATGAGCACATGAACATATGATGAACATATGAACATATGATGAACACATGAACATATGATGAGCACATGAACATATGATGAACACATGAACATATGATGAACACATGAACATATGATGAACACATGAAGTGAGACGTGGAACAGACCTGCTGCAGGAAAAGGTGAAACACACTGAGCTTTATTTTGAAATCTGACTGGAAGCCTGGTGTGACATCACTGCAGGTGAGCTGACAACGTGTTATTAAGCTGCTCTTGACTCTGTATGATCACTGATCAATAATCGCTGATCAACAATCTTCAGTTTTGTTATTGCATCACTGGGATCACAGTGAGCTTCAAGTGTAGGTGAAAAGTGATGCAGGGATGTGAGAAGTTTCAGGAGTCGTGTTTCAAAGGCTGCATCCTAGAGATCATGTTAAACTACCAGTCTGGAGGTCAGGGACTCTCTAACTCTGAGGAGCTCAGCAAAGACCTGAAGAAGCAAATCATGGACTAGAACCAGTCAGAAAGTCCCTTGGAGCCGTTTCAAAGCAGCTTCAGGTCCTAGAATCACCTGTTTGTAGTATAAAGTTCATGGTCCAGGTGTGTTGCTGCCACCATCAGGAAGGAAACACAAACTACCACCTGCTGCTGAGAGACACCTGGTCAGGATGGTCCAGAGTCGACCAGGAACCAGCAGAAAGCAGGTCTGGATGAACCAGAAGCTGCTGGAACACAGCTGTCAGTGTCCACAGGGTTGGACATCAACATGAGCTGAGAGGCTCCATGAAGAAGGAAGTTCTTCCTCTAGAAGCAGAACCTTAAAGCTCCACTGATCACATGGACAAAGAAAAGGCCTTCTGGAGGAAAGTTCTGAGGTCAGATGGAACAAAGACTGAGGAGAGAAGGTGAGGCCTTCAACCCCAACAACACCAGACCTACCATCAGCATGGAGGTGGCAGCATCATGCTCTGTGGAACTGGAGCTTCACACAAAGTCAATGGAACAATGAAGGAGGAGGATCAGAACCTAAAACCATCAGCAGAAGGTTGAGCCCAAAGTCCTGACGTCTGCCGTAGAGAGGCGTCTGTCCGTGTTCTGGTCTCCAGGGGTTCACCAACAGAACATGAGAAGGTCATGAGAACATTCAGAGTAAAACCTTTGATCAACTGATCAGAGAGCCGAGAGGAGACAGAGAAGAACAGAGTCGGTCGGGCTGTCTGAGCCGACGGAGGTGTTCTCCATCACCTCCAGGAAACCCACGAAGGAACCAGAACAATGAGAGCTGCTGGGTCAAAGATCCACCTTCCAAAGGTTCCACCAGAGAACATCCAGAGAAACTGAAGACTCTCATCATAAACATGGACTTTAAAGTAGATGAAACTCTGGTTCTGGACTCTAGCTGCTCCGTGTTCTACAGTAGAACCGGTCCAGGTTTTTTAAAATGTATCAGAACAACGTGGTTTCATTCATGAAGGTTGTTCGGTTGTTATTTAGAACTTCTGCTAAACAAACATCTTTTAAACTGTGTGTCTGTCCGGAAAAGGTCGGTGAGTCCAGGACCGGGTCAGTGAGTCCAGGACCGGGTCAGTGAGTCCAGGACCGGGTCTGTGAGTCCAGGACCGGGTCGGTGAGTACTGGACCAGGTCAGTGAGTACCGGACCGGGTCTGTGAGTCCTGGACCGGGTCAGTGAGTACCGGACCGGGTTGGTGAGTCCTGGACTGGGTCTGTGAGTCCAAGACCGGGTCTGTGAGTCCTGAACCGGGTCTGTGAGTACTGGATCGGGTCTGTGAGTACTGGATCGGGTCTGTGAGTCCTGGACCGGGTCGGTGAGTACCGGACCGGGTCTGTGAGTGCTGGACCGGGTCGGTGAGTACCGGACCGGGTCTGTGAGTGCTGGACCGGGTCTGTGAGTCCTGGACCGGGTCTGTGAGTACTGGATCGGGTCTGTGAGTCCTGGACCGGGTCGGTGAGTACCGGACCGGGTCTGTGAGTGCTGGACCGGGTCGGTGAGTACCGGACCGGGTCTGTGAGTGCTGGACCGGGTCGGTGAGTCCTGGACTGGGTCCAGGAGTACTGATCGGGTCTGTGAGTCCTGACCGGGTCGGGTACTGACCGGTCTCAGGAGCTGGACCGGGTCGGTGAGTACCGGACCGGCCCGTGGCTGGACCGGGTCTGTGAGTCCTGGACCGGGTCTGTGAGTACTGGATCGGGTCTGTGAGTCCTGGACCGGGTCGGTGAGTACCGGACCGGGTCTGTGAGTGCTGGACCGGGTCGGTGAGTACCGGACCGGGTCTGTGAGTGCTGGACCGGGTCTGTGAGTCCTGGACCGGGTCTGTGAGTACTGGATCGGGTCTGTGAGTCCTGGACCGGGTCGGTGAGTACCGGACCGGGTCTGTGAGTGCTGGACCGGGTCGGTGAGTACCGGACCGGGTCTGTGAGTGCTGGACCGGGTCTGTGAGTCCTGGACCGGGTCTGTGAGTTCTGGATCGGGTCTGTGAGTCCTGGACCGGGTCGGTGAGTACCGGACCGGGTCTGTGAGTGCTGGACCGGGTCGGTGAGTACCGGACCGGGTCTGTGAGTGCTGGACCGGGTCTGTGAGTCCTGGACCGGGTCGGTGAGTACTGGATCGGGTCTGTGAGTCCTGGACCGGGTCGGTGAGTACCGAGCGATCCTGCTCCTCACGGCCAGCAAGACTTCCAGCTGATCCAGCGCGTCGGCAGCGGCACATACGGTGACATCACCAAGGTACGGTCAGATCAAGCAGCTGATCAGTCAGGTGATCAGTCAGGTGATCAGTCAGGTGACCAGTCAGGTGACCAGTCAGGTGATCAGTCAGGTGATCAGTCAGGTGACCAGTCAGGTGATCAGTCAGGTGATCAGTCAGGTGACCAGTCAGGTGATCAGTCAGGGAGGAGACGTCAGCTGCTGGTGGATCTGGAAGTGAAGCTGCTGGTGGATCTGGAAGTGAAGCTGCTGGTGGATCTGGTGGTGAAGCTGCTGGTGGATCTGGAAGTGAAGCTGCTGGTGGATCTGAGGTGAAGCTGCTGGTGGATCTGGAAGTGAAGCTGCTGGTGGATCTGGAAGTGAAGCTGCTGGTGGATCTGAGGTGAAGCTGCTGGTGGATCTGGAAGTGAAGCTGCTGGTGGATCTGGAAGTGAAGCTGCTGGTGGATCTGGAGGTGAAGCTGCTGGTGGATCTGGAGGTGAAGCTGCTGGTGGATCTGGAAGTGAAGCTGCTGGTGGATCTGGAAGTGAAGCTGCTGGTGGATCTGAGGTGAAGCTGCTGGTGGATCTGGAGGTGAAGCTGCTGGTGGATCTGGAGGTGAAGCTGCTGGTGGATCTGGTGGTGAAGCTGCTGGTGGATCTGGAAGTGAAGCTGCTGGTGGATCTGGAGGTGAAGCTGCTGGTGGATCTGGAAGTGAAGCTGCTGGTGGATCTGAGGTGAAGCTGCTGGTGGATCTGGAGGTGAAGCTGCTGGTGGATCTGGAAGTGAAGCTGCTGGTGGATCTGGGGGTGAAGCTGCTGGTGGATCTGGAAGTGAAGCTGCTGGTGGATCTGGAGGTGAAGCTGCTGGTGGATCTGGAGGTGAAGCTGCTGGTGGATCTGGAGGTGAAGCTGCTGGTGGATCTGGAAGTGAAGCTGCTGGTGGATCTGGAAGTGAAGCTGCTGGTGGATCTGGAAGTGAAGCTGCTGGTGGATCTGGAGGTGAAGCTGCTGGTGGATCTGGTGGTGAAGCTGCTGGTGGATCTGGTGGTGAAGCTGCTGGTGGATCTGGAGGTGAAGCTGCTGGTGGATCTGGAAGTGAAGCTGCTGGTGGATCTGGAGGTGAAGCTGCTGGTGGATCTGGAAGTGAAGCTGCTGGTGGATCTGGTGGTGAAGCTGCTGGTGGATCTGGAGGTGAAGCTGCTGGTGGATCTGGAAGTGAAGCTGCTGGTGGATCTGGAGGTGAAGCTGCTGGTGGATCTGGTGGTGAAGCTGCTGGTGGATCTGGAAGTGAAGCTGCTGGTGGATCTGGAAGTGAAGCTGCTGGTGGATCTGGAAGTGAAGCTGCTGGTGGATCTGGAGGTGAAGCTGCTGGTGGATCTGGAAGTGAAGCTGCTGGTGGATCTGAGGTGAAGCTGCTGGTGGATCTGGAGGTGAAGCTGCTGGTGGATCTGGAAGTGAAGCTGCTGGTGGATCTGGGGGTGAAGCTGCTGGTGGATCTGGAAGTGAAGCTGCTGGTGGATCTGGAGGTGAAGCTGCTGGTGGATCTGGAGGTGAAGCTGCTGGTGGATCTGGAGGTGAAGCTGCTGGTGGATCTGGAAGTGAAGCTGCTGGTGGATCTGGAAGTGAAGCTGCTGGTGGATCTGGAAGTGAAGCTGCTGGTGGATCTGGAGGTGAAGCTGCTGGTGGATCTGGTGGTGAAGCTGCTGGTGGATCTGGTGGTGAAGCTGCTGGTGGATCTGGAGGTGAAGCTGCTGGTGGATCTGGAAGTGAAGCTGCTGGTGGATCTGGAGGTGAAGCTGCTGGTGGATCTGGAAGTGAAGCTGCTGGTGGATCTGGTGGTGAAGCTGCTGGTGGATCTGGAGGTGAAGCTGCTGGTGGATCTGGAAGTGAAGCTGCTGGTGGATCTGGAGGTGAAGCTGCTGGTGGATCTGGTGGTGAAGCTGCTGGTGGATCTGGAGGTGAAGCTGCTGGTGGATCTGGTGGTGAAGCTGCTGGTGGATCTGGAGGTGAAGCTGCTGGTGGATCTGGAAGTGAAGCTGCTGGTGGATCTGGAGGTGAAGCTGCTGGTGGATCTGGTGGTGAAGCTGCTGGTGGATCTGGAAGTGAAGCTGCTGGTGGATCTGGAAGTGAAGCTGCTGGTGGATCTGGAAGTGAAGCTGCTGGTGGATCTGGAAGTGAAGCTGCTGGTGGATCTGGAGGTGAAGCTGCTGGTGGATCTGGTGGTGAAGCTGCTGGTGGATCTGGTGGTGAAGCTGCTGGTGGATCTGGAGGTGAAGCTGCTGGTGGATCTGGAGGTGAAGCTGCTGGTGGATCTGGAAGTGAAGCTGCTGGTGGATCTGGAGGTGAAGCTGCTGGTGGATCTGGAAGTGAAGCTGCTGGTGGATCTGAGGTGAAGCTGCTGGTGGATCTGGAAGTGAAGCTTTTGGTGGATCTGAGGTGAAGCTGCTGGTGGATCTGGAAGTGAAGCTTTTGGTGGATCTGAGGTGAAGCTGCTGGTGGATCTGGAAGTGAAGCTTTTGGTGGATCTGAGGTGAAGCTGCTGGTGGATCTGGAAGTGAAGCTGCTGGTGGATCTGGTGGTGAAGCTGCTGGTGGATCTGGTGGTGAAGCTGCTGGTGGATCTGGAGGTGAAGCTGCTGGTGGATCTGGAGGTGAAGCTGCTGGTGGATCTGGGGGTGAAGCTGCTGGTGGATCTGGAGGTGAAGCTGCTGGTGGATCTGGAAGTGAAGCTGCTGGTGGATCTGGAAGTGAAGCTGCTGGTGGATCTGGAGGTGAAGCTGCTGGTGGATCTGGAAGTGAAGCTGCTGCAGGGTGGATGTTCTCTGGTTCATTGGACTGGAGCAGACCTGACTGTTTTCCAGGTGACTGGTTGGATCTGTGGTTCCCTGGACTCATTTAAACTGGTTTGTTGGTGGTTCCTCACCAGTTTGTCCGTGACGTGGCATTGGTCACATTTACAGATGACGACTTTAGTTCAGGTGTTCTATTTTACATACCTGATATTTCAGATGAGGTTTCATGAACAGACGAGCTCCTGGTGGACTGCTGTGGTCTTTCAAAGGTTCATGGTCACACAGGATCATCAGGCAGGTCAGAGACCAGCCTCAGACCAGTGGGTCCGGTCCGACTGTTCACCTCCATTATCCATAAGACTTCTCTGTTTCACCTCCATGCCAGGAAGGCTTGTTGGTGACACCTGGAGAGTTGAACAGGTAGTTGGAGGTGCAGCTCACTAAACGTTTGAACCCTCCAGTGTGTAGAAATGTTATGTTCTACATTTTAGTTTACATCAATAAGACCAATGTGCTCCAGTCCTTTGCTTGGGTCATTTCTGTTTTAAGATACTGATGCCTGTTTTAAATTTAACGACAGTGTTTCTGACGTCTTTCCAACATGAACCATCGACGTACAGAGACCAGGTCGGACACCTGGAGCTCCTCCAGCTTCCACTGATGATGTGTGACATAAGCAGACAGGTGTGTTTGTGACCAGATGCTGGGAACAGGTTTGGTCTGAACCTCAGCAGAGTGTCTGAGTCGTGTTTTAGTGATATGAACACCGAAGGACTTCACCCTGTAACTGGAACGATGCTGTGAGTAGATCCATCCCTTCATGTCAACATAAAACCTCCCTGTGGATGTTTTCAGTCTGGGGGCGTCTGAAGTCCTGGTCCCTGGAGAGCTTTGTGGACTCGTGCTTCACCTTCAGGAACAAGACGTGTCGTCCGCTAACGGGTGACTTTACTCCTCTGTTGAAGACGCTCGAACCTTCTACTAGGGATTATTTGAAATGTTGAGAGGAACGACGGACCTTCAGCCGACACATCTGGACCCTCAGCCGACACATCTGGACCTTCAGCCGACACATCTGGACCTTCAGCCGACACATCTGGACCTTCAGCCGACACATCTGGACCTTCAGCCGACACATCTGGACCCTCAGCCGACACATCTGGACCTTCAGCCGACACATCTGGACCTTCAGCCGACACATCTGGACCCTCAGCCGACACATCTGGACCCTCAGCCAACAGTCTGGACCCTCAGCCGACACATTTGGACCCTCAGCCGACACATCTGGACCCTCAGCCGACACATCTGGACCCTCAGCCGACACATCTGGACCCTCAGCCGACACATCTGGACCCTCAGCCAACAGTCTGGACCCTCAGCCGACACATCTGGACCCTCAGCCAACAGTCTGGACCCTCAGCCGACACATCTGGACCCTCAGCCAACAGTCTGGACCATCAGCCGACACATCTGGACCCTCAGCCGACAAATCTGGACCTTCAGCCGACAAATCTGGACCTTCAGCCGACAAATCTGGACCCTCAGCCGACACATCTGGACCTTCAGCCGACACATCTGGACCCTCAGCCGACACATCTGGACCTTCAGCCGACACATCTGGACCCTCAGCCGACACATCTGGACCTTCAGCCGACACATCTGGACCTTCAGCCGACACATCTGGACCTTCAGCCGACACATCTGGACCTTCAGCCGACACATCTGGACCCTCAGCCAACAGTCTGGACCCTCAGCCGACACATCTGGACCTTCAGCCGACACATCTGGACCCTCAGCCGACACATCTGGACCCTCAGCCGACACATCTGGACCTTCAGCCGACACATCTGGACCCTCAGCCAACAGTCTGGACCCTCAGCCGACACATTTGGACCCTCAGCCGACACATCTGGACCTTCAGCCAACAGTCTGGAAGCTTCTGGAGACGTCTGGATGTAATAAAGTAGAGCTGGACCCTTCAGACTCACGTTCTGAATGAATTTCTGTCTGAACCCAAGCATTTTAAGCTCCTCCGGTACGAAGGGATGTTCGGTAGAACCGGACCCTCTTCAAAACCAGGTCCAGAGTGTTCAGAGTGATCAGTGAAACCCAGAGCTGGTCTCAGGTTTGGGCCGACGTGTCTGCTGGTCGGGTTTCTCTGGAGGTTTCATCCTGGGGTTCCTGCTGAGAAGAACGTGTCTGACATGTTGTCATCTGGAGGTAATAAACAAGCAGGTCTCCGTTTTCAAGGATTAATTCAAGGATAATCCCAAACCTTCTCCAGGCTGTGGGATTAATGTTCTCAGGCCTTCGTCGTCTCCGTCTGAACATGAACAGCTGGTTTCTAATGACAGAACCACGTCGGTCCAGCACCGTCTTCAGACCCACTACCCTGGACACCAGAACCACGTCGGTCCAGCACCGTCTTCAGACCCACTACCTTGGACACCAGAACCACGTCGGTCCAGCACCGTCTTCAGACCCACTACCCTGGACACCAGAACCACGTCGGTCCAGCACCGTCTTCAGACCCACTACCTTGGACACCAGAACCACGTCGGTCCAGCTCCGTCTTCAGACCCACTACCTTGGACACCAGAACCACGTCGGTCCAGCTCCGTCTTCAGACCCACTACCTTGGACACCAGAACCACGTCGGTCCAGCACCGTCTTCAGACCCACTACCCTGGACACCAGAACCACGTCGGTCCAGCACCGTCTTCAGACCCACTACCCTGGACACCAGAACCACGTCGGTCCAGCTCCGTCTTCAGACCCACTACCCTGGACACCAGAACCACGTCGGTCCAGCTCCGTCTTCAGACCCACTACCCTGGACACCAGAACCACGTCGGTCCAGCACCGTCTTCAGACCCACTACCCTGGACACCAGAACCACGTCGGTCCAGCACCGTCTTCAGACCCACTACCCTGGACACCAGAACCACGTCGGTCCAGCTCCGTCTTCAGACCCACTACCTTGGACACCAGAACCACGTCGGTCCAGCTCCGTCTTCAGACCCACTACCCTGGACACCAGAACCACGTCGGTCCAGCACCGTCTTCAGACCCACTACCCTGGACACCAGAACCACGTCGGTCCAGCACCGTCTTCAGACCCACTACCTTGGACACCAGAACCACGTCGGTCCAGCTCCGTCTTCAGACCCACTACCCTGGACACCAGAACCACGTCGGTCCAGCACCGTCTTCAGACCCACTACCCTGGACACCAGAACCACGTCGGTCCAGCACCGTCTTCAGACCCACTACCTTGGACACCAGAACCACGTCGGTCCAGCTCCGTCTTCAGACCCACTACCTTGGACACCAGAACCACGTCGGTCCAGCTCCGTCTTCAGACCCACTACCCTGGACACCAGAACCACAGACCGTTTCACTGGTCTGATCAATACAGGAAACTACAGGAGCTCTCAGTGTTGGCACTGATTGATGAGCACAGCACTGATTGATCAGCACTGATTGATCAGCACTGATTGATCAGCACTGATTGATCAGCACTGATTGATCAGCATTGATTGATCAGCACTGATTGATCAGCACTGATTGATCAGCACTGACTGATCAACAGATTCACTGTAAAATTCCACGTTTGAACTTTAATATTCAAAAATTCTCAACTGATGAAATGAAAAGAGTTTGTTCAGTTCAACGTTTGGGTCAGAGGGTCTGGAAGGTTTGGAAGGTTTGGAAGGTTTGGAAGGTTTGGAAGGTTTGGGAGGTTTGGGTCAGAGGGTCTGGAAGGTTTGTAGGTTTGGAAGGTTTGGAAGGTTTGGAAGGTTTGGGAGGTTTGGGTCAGAGGGTCTGGAAGGTTTGTAGGTTTGGAAGGTTTGGAAGGTTTGGGAGGTTTGGGTCAGAGGGTCTGGAAGGTTTGTAGGTTTGGAAGGTTTGGAAGGTTTGGAAGGTTTGGGAGGTTTGGGTCAGAGGGTCTGGAAGGTTTGTAGGTTTGGAAGGTTTGGAAGGTTTGGGAGGTTTGGGTCAGAGGGTCTGGAAGGTTTGTAGGTTTGGAAGGTTTGGAAGGTTTGGAAGGTTTGGGAGGTTTGGGTCAGAGGGTCTGGAAGGTTTGGAAGGTTTGGGAGGTTTGGGAGGTTTGGGTCAGAGGGTCTGGAAGGTTTGTAGGTTTGGAAGGTTTGGAAGGTTTGGAAGGTTTGGGAGGTTTGGGTCAGAGGGTCTGGAAGGTTTGTAGGTTTGGAAGGTTTGGAAGGTTTGGAAGGTTTGGGAGGTTTGGGTCAGAGGGTCTGGAAGGTTTGTAGGTTTGGAAGGTTTGGAAGGTTTGGGAGGTTTGGGTCAGAGGGTCTGGAAGGTTTGTAGGTTTGGAAGGTTTGGAAGGTTTGGAAGGTTTGGGAGGTTTGGGTCAGAGGGTCTGGAAGGTTTGTAGGTTTGGAAGGTTTGGAAGGTTTGGGAGGTTTGGGTCAGAGGGTCTGGAAGGTTTGTAGGTTTGGAAGGTTTGGAAGGTTTGGAAGGTTTGGGAGGTTTGGAAGGTTTGGGAGGCTTGGGAGGTTTGGGAGGTTTGGAAGGTTTGGAAGGTTTGGAAGGTTTGGGAGGTTTGGGAGGTTTGGAAGGTTTGAGAGGTTTGGGTCAGAGGGTCTGGAAGGTTTGGAAGGTTTGGAAGGTTTGGAAGGTTTGGAAGGTTTGGGAGGTTTGGGAGGTTTGGCTCAGAGGGTCTGGAAGGTTTGGAAGGTTTGGAAGGTTTGGAAGGTTTGGGAGGTTTGGGTCAGAGGGTCTGGAAGGTTTGTAGGTTTGGAAGGTTTGGAAGGTTTGGGAGGTTTGGGTCAGAGGGTCTGGAAGGTTTGCAAGGTTTGGAAGGTTTGGAAGGTTTGGGAGGTTTGGGAGGTTTGGAAGGTTTGGGAGGTTTGGGAGGTTTGGCTCAGAGGGTCTGGAAGGTTTGGAAGGTTTGGAAGGTTTGGAAGGTTTTGGAGGTTTGGGTCAGAGGGTCTGGAAGGTTTGTAGGTTTGGAAGGTTTGGAAGGTTTGGGAGGTTTGGGTCAGAGGGTCTGGAAGGTTTGCAAGGTTTGGAAGGTTTGGAAGGTTTGGAAGGTTTGGAAGGTTTGGGAGGTTTGGAAGGTTTGGGAGGCTTGGGTCAGAGGGTTTGGAAGGTTTGGCTAAGAGGGTCTGGAAGGTTTGGGAGGTTTTGAAGGTTTGGAAGGATTGGATGGTTTGAGAGGTTTGGAAGGTTTGGCTCAGAGGGTCTGGAAGGTTTGGGAGGTTTGGAAGGTTTGGAAGGTTTGGCTCAGAGGGTCTGGAAGGTTTGGGAGGCTTGGAAGGTTTGGGAGGTTTGGGTCAGAGGGTTTGGAAGGTTTGGAAGGTTTGGAAGGTTTGTGAGGGTTGGAAGGTTTGGATGGTTTGAGAGGTTTGGAAGGTTTGGCTCAGAGGGTCTGGAAGGTTTGGAAGGATTGGGAAGTTTGGAAGGTTTGGGAGGTTTGGGTCAGAGGGTCTGGAAGGTTTGGGAGGTTTGGAAGGATTGGATGGTTTGAGAGGTTTGGAATGTTTGGCTCAGAGGGTCTGGAAGGTTTGGAAGGATTGGGAAGTTTGGAAGGTTTCGGAGGTTTGGGTCAGAGGGTCTGGAAGGTTTGGAAGGTTTGGAAGGATTGGATGGTTTGAGAGGTTTGGAATGTTTGGCTCAGAGGGTCTGGAAGGTTTGGAAGGATTGGGAAGTTTGGAAGGTTTCGGAGGCTTGGGTCAGAGGGTCTGGAAAGTTTGGAAGGTTTGGAAGGATTGGAAGGTTTGAGAGGTTTGGAAGGTTTGGCTCAGAGGGTCTTGAAGGTTTGGAAGGTTTGGAAGGTTTGGCAGGTTTTGGAGGTTTGGCTCAGAGGGTCTGGAAGGTTTGGAAGGTTTGGGAGGTTATGGAAGGTTTGGGAGGCTTGGAAGGTTTGGGAGGTTTGGGTCAGAGGGTTTGGAAGGTTTGGATGGTTTGAGAGGTTTGGCTCAGAGGGTCTGGAAGGTTTGGAAGGATTGGGAAGTTTGGAAGGTTTGGGAGGTTTGGGTCAGAGGGTCTGGAAGGTTTGGGAGGTTTGGAAGGATTGGATGGTTTGAGAGGTTTGGAAGGTTTGGCTCAGAGGGTCTGGAAGGTTTGGGAGGTTTGGAAGGTTTGGGAGGTTTGGGTCAGAGGGTCTGGAAGGTTTGGAAGGTTTGGAAGGATTGGATGGTTTGAGAGGTTTGGAAGGTTTGGCTCAGAGGGTCTGGAAGGTTTGGGAGGTTTGGAAAGTTTGGCTCAGAGGGTCTGGAAGGTTTGGGAGGTTTGGAAGGTTTGGAAGGTTTGGAAGGTTTGGCTCAGAGGGTCTGGAAGGTTTGGGAGGTTTGGGAGGTTTGGGTCAGAGGGTCTGGAAGGTTTGGGAGGTTTCGAAGGTTTGGGAGGTTTGGCTCAGAGGGTCTGGAAGGTTTGGGAGGTTTGGAAGGTTTGGGAGGTTTGGGAGGTTTGGGTCAGAGGGTCTGGAAGGTTTGGGAGGTTTGGGAGGTTTGGGTCAGAGGGTCTGGAAGGTTTGGGAGGTTTCGAAGGTTTGGGAGGTTTGGCTCAGAGGGTCTGGAAGGTTTGGAAGGATTGGAAGGTTTGAGAGGTTTGGGAGGTTTGGAAGGTTTGGGAGGTTTGGAAGGTTTGGGAGGCTTGGGTCAGAGGGTCTGGAAGGTTTGGAAGGTTTGGAAGGATTGGAAGGTTTGAGAGGTTTGGAAGGTTTGGCTCAGAGGGTCTTGAAGGTTTGGGAGGTTTGGAAGGTTTGGCTCAGAGGGTCTGGAAGGTTTGGAAGGTTTGGGAGGTTTGGAAGGTTTTGGAGGTTTGGCTCAGAGGGTCTGGAAGGTTTGGAAGGTTTGGGAGGTTTGGAAGGTTTGGGAGGCTTGGAAGGTTTGGGAGGTTTGGGTCAGAGGGTTTGGAAGGTTTGGAAGGTTTAGAAGGTTTGTGAGGGTTGGAAGGTTTGGATGGTTTGAGAGGTTTGGAAGGTTTGGAAGGATTGGCTCAGAGGGTCTGGAAGGTTTGGAAGGATTGGGAAGTTTGGAAGGTTTGGCAGGTTTGGGTCAGAGGGTCTGGAAGGTTTGGGAGGTTTGGAAGGTTTGGAAGGTTTGGGAGGTTTGGAAAGATTGGATGGTTTGAGAGGTTTGGAAGGTTTGGCTCAGAGGGTCTGGAAGGTTTGGGAGGTTTGGAAGGTTTGGGAGGTTTGGAAGGTTTGGGAGGTTTGGGTCAGAGGGTCTGGAAGGTTTGGAAGGTTTGGAAGGATTGGATGGTTTGAGAGGTTTGGAAGGTTTGGGAGGTTTGGAAGGTTTGGGAGGCTTGGGTCAGAGGGTCTGGGAGGTTTGGAAGGTTTGGGAGGTTTGGAAGGTTTGGCTCAGAGGGTCTGGAAGGTTTGGGAGGTTTGGAAGGTTTGGAAGGATTGGATGGTTTGAGAGGTTTGGAAGGTTTGGCTCAGAGGGTCTGGAAGGTTTGGAAGGCTTGGAAGGTTTGGCAGGTTTGGGAGGTTTGGGTCAGAGGGGCTGGAAGGTTTGGAAGGTTTGGGAGGTGTGGGTCAGAGGGTTTGGAAGGTTTGGAAGGTTTGTGAGGGTTGGGTCAGAGGGTCTGGAGGGTTTGGAAGGTTTGGGAGGTGTGGGTCAGAGGGTTTGGAAGGTTTGGAAGGTTTGTGAGGGTTGGGTCAGAGGGTTTGGAAGGTTTGGAAGGTTTGTGAGGGTTGGGTCAGAGGGTCTGGAAGGTTTGGAAGGTTTGGAAGGTTTGGAAGGTTTGAGAGGTTTGGGAGGTTTGGGTCAGAGGGTCTGGAAGGTTTGGGAGGTTTGGTTAAGAGGGTCTGGAAAGTTTGGAAGGTTTGGAAGGTTTGGGTCAGAGGGTCTGGAAGGTTTGGAAGGTTTGGAAGGATTGGAAGGTTTGAGAGGTTTGGGATGTTTGGAAGGTTTGGGAGGTTTGGAAGGTTTGGGAGGCTTGGGTCAGAGGGTCTGGAAGGTTTGGAAGGTTTGGAAGGATTGGAAGTTTTGACTAAGAGGGTCTGGAAGGTTTGGGAGGTTTGGAAGGTTTGGAAGGATTGGATGGTTTAGAGGTTTGGAAGGTTTGGCTCAGAGGGTCTGGAAGGTTTGGAAGGTTTGGAAGGTTTGGGAGGTTTGGAAGGTTTGGGAGGTTTGGGTCAGAGGGTCTGGAAGGTTTGGAAGGTTTGGGAGGTTTGGAAGGTTTGGGAGGTTTGGGTCAGAGGGTCTCGAAGGTTTGGAAGGTTTGGAAGGATTGGAAGGTTTGGCTAAGAGGGTCTGGAAGGTTTGGTTAGTTTGGAAGGTTTGGCTCAGAGGGTCTGGAAGGTTTGGAAGGTTTGGGAGGTTTGGAAGGTTTGGCTCAGAGGGTCTGGAAGGTTTGGGAGGTTTGGAAGGTTTGGGAGGTTTGGAAGGTTTGGCTCAGAGGGTCTGGAAGGTTTGGAAGGTTTGGGAGGTTTGGAAGGTTTGGCTCAGAGGGCCTGGAAGGTTTGGAAGGTTTGGAAGGATTGGAAGGTTTGGGTCAGAGGGTCTGGAAGGTTTGGGAGGTTTGGTTAGAGGGTCTGGAAAGTTTGGAAGGTTTGGAAGGTTTGGGTCAGAGGGTCTGGAAGGTTTGGAAGGTTTGGAAGGATTGGAAGGTTTGAGAGGTTTGGGATGTTTGGAAGGTTTGGGAGGTTTGGAAGGTTTGGGAGGCTTGGGTCAGAGGGTCTGGAAGGTTTGGAAGGTTTGGAAGGATTGGAAGTTTTGACTAAGAGGGTCTGGAAGGTTTGGGAGGTTTGGAAGGTTTGGAAGGATTGGATGGTTTAGAGGTTTGGAAGGTTTGGCTCAGAGGGTCTGGAAGGTTTGGAAGGTTTGGAAGGTTTGGGAGGTTTGGAAGGTTTGGGAGGTTTGGGTCAGAGGGTCTGGAAGGTTTGGAAGGTTTGGGAGGTTTGGAAGGTTTGGGAGGTTTGGGTCAGAGGGTCTCGAAGGTTTGGAAGGTTTGGAAGGATTGGAAGGTTTGGCTAAGAGGGTCTGGAAGGTTTGGTTAGTTTGGAAGGTTTGGCTCAGAGGGTCTGGAAGGTTTGGAAGGTTTGGGAGGTTTGGAAGGTTTGGCTCAGAGGGCCTGGAAGGCTTGGGAGGTTTGGAAGGTTTGGGAGGTTTGGAAGGTTTGGAAGGTTTGGAAGGATTGGAAAGTTTGGCTAAGAGGGTCTGGAAGGTTTGGGAGGTTTGGAAGGTTTGGAAGGTTTGGCTCAGAGGGTCTGGAAGGTTTGGAAGGTTTGGGAGGTTTGGAAGGCTTGGCTCAGAGGGCCTGGAAGGCTTGGAAGGTTTGGGTCAGGGTTTGGACGGTTTGGGACAGGGTTTGGTCAGGGTTTGGAAGATTTGGAGGGTTTGGATCAGGGTTTGGAAGCTTTATGTCAGGGTTTGGAAGGTCTGGATCAGGGTTTGGAAGCTTTATGTCAGGGTTTGGAAGGTCTGGAGGGTTTGGATCAGGGTTTGGAAGGTCTGGATCAGGGTTTGGAAGCTTTATGTCAGGGTTTGGAAGGTTTGGAGGGTTTGGATCAGGGTTTGGAAGGTCTGGATCAGGGTTTGGAAGCTTTATGTCAGGGTTTGGAAGGTCTGGATCAGCCTCAGGTTCAGCGGTGACTTCAAACGTCCGAACTCGTCTGCGTTCGCTCGGTCGACTCGCTCCGTCTTTGCGGCGGTCAGGATGAGGTTTGTCGTGTCTCCTTGGCGACCTGCGACTGAGGCCTCATGGGAAATCTCAGGTGACTGCGGCTGTCGTCTTCCAAACTCAACGTGACGCAGAAAAAATGAAAGCTTGTCCATTAAGTTGATCAATAATTCATGGGCGTCCCTGCTGGGCTCTGCTGCTTCCTGTAACACGACCCCCCCTCCCCCGCCGTGACTTTGACGCCTCTGATTGGCCGAAGGACGGAGCTGCAGACGACCCTCGCTGTCATATCAATCAGCTCGATCGATCGATTGGTCAAAAGATCATTTCAGAGTTTGAGCATCAGTCCGAGAGATTTAAACAAACCGCAGCCAGAAATAAATCACTGATCAATGACTGCGATCATCCTCTGATTGATCGATCCAGCTTCATGACGTGACCAAACTCCAACAGCAACTCCGGCTCTCTGACGGAGCGCCATTAATGCAACATCAGCAGCAACATGAGCAACGTGAGCAGCAACATGGGCAGCAACGGGGCAACATCAGCAGCAACATGAGCAACATGAGCAGCAACATGAGCAGCAACATGAGCAACATGTGCAACAACATGAGCAGCAACATGAGCAGCAACATGAGCAACATGAGCAACAACATCAGCAGCGACAGGAGCAGAAAGATGAGCAACAGGAGCAACAACATCAGCAGCAACATGAGCAACATGGGCAGCAACGGGGCAACATCAGCAGCAACAGGAGCAGCAACATCAGCAGCAACATGAGCAACATGAGCAGCAACATGGGCAGCAACGGGGCAACATCAGCAGCAACATGAGCAACATGAGCAGCAACATGAGCAGCAACATGGGCAGCAACGGGGCAACATCAGCAGCAACAGGAGCAGCAACATCAGCAGCAACATGAGCAACATGAGCAGCAACATGGGCAGCAACGGGGCAACATCAGCAGCAACAGGAGCAGCAACATGAGCAGCAACATGAGCAACATGAGCAGCAACATGGGCAACATGAGCAACAACATGAGCAGCAACATGAGCAGCAACATGAGCAGCAACATAAGCAGTAACATGAGCAGCAACATAAGCAGTAACATGAGCAACATCAGCAGCAACATCAGCGGCAACATGAGCAGCAACGGGTCAACATGAGCAGCAACATGAGCAGCAACATGAGCAGCAACATGAGCAACAACATGACCAGCAACATAAGCAGCAACATGAGCAGCAACATGAGCAGCAACATGAGCAGTAACATGAGCAGCAACATAAGCAGTAACATGAGCAACATCAGCAGCAACATCAGCGGCAACATGAGCAGCAACGGGGCAACATGAGCAGCAACGGGGCAACATGAGCAGCAACATGAGCAACAACATGAGCAACAACATGAGCAACAACATGACCAGCAACATAAGCAGCAACATGACCAGCAACATGAGCAGCAACATGAGCAGCAACATGAGCAACAACATGACCAGCAACATAAGCAGCAACATGACCAGCAACATAAGCAGCAACATGACCAGCAACATGAGCAACATGAGCAACATGAGCAACAACAGAAACACTGGAATCATTTTACTGTTGTGGATGAATCAGTTGAACACAGAACTAACTAGTTCCTTTTATTAGGTCATTTTAACTCTGCTGCTGAGACTCACTGCCCTGATCCAGAACCAGAACCAGAACCAGAACCAGAACCAGAACCAGAACCAGAACCAGAACCAGAACCAGAACCAGTACCAGAACCAGAACCAGTCCATAAACACCTTGTTGTACAATCCTTCATGTTTCTGCATGTTGCAGCTGAGAATCTCTCAGAGAGTCACCAGGAACCCACCTGGTTCTTACAGAACCTGGACCAGGTTAGCTCCACAGCATCCGTTACCATGGAGATCTAAACATCAATATAAACATGTGCAAACATATAAACATAAAGAAACACAAATGAGCACAAACAAACAAACAAACACTGACAAATAAATAAACAGACATAAACAGATAAACAAGCAGAGACAGCTGCTTGTGGACCTTCTGTAGGACTCAGTGTCTCGGTTCTGACGGTCTCTGGTCTCATGGGGCTCGGTTCTGCTCGGTTCTGCTCGGTTCTGCTCGGTTCCAGGCGGTTTGGATGGAGCAACTGGAAGTCCTCAGTCCAGACACCAGAACATGGATCTGTGGATGGAGTTTACAGGAGACCAGAACCTGAAGAACAGAAGCAGATCTTAGTTCTCCTCTGATGTTCCTCTGGTGTCTCCTGATGATGTGGAGAGTCGTAGCAACGATCCAGACCCAGAGAGGTTATTCCTGAGGACGGAAACCAGGATCTACAGGTCTGACAACACTAACCAAAGAATGAAGCGTCTCCACAGGGTCTCTGAGCTCCTGCAGGCAGAACCACAGGCAGCTTATCGGCTCACCTCATGTGAGGATGCACATTTAAATGCTTTTCTGAACCATCGTGATCAATCAGTAGTCGATCAATCGTTGGCCTGAATGAAGTCCAGCCAGCAGCTCTTCATCTGAAGCTGTCTCATTCTGGTGACACGTCTCAACCACTGCAGCCACCATGATGTAGGAGCATCATCTCTGAAGAACAGGGTCCATGTTGTACACAAGAGCTGGAGGTCATTAACCTCCACAGGAGTCTTTGTCATGGTGCCCGCTGCTAGCTAAACTCCCACAATGCTCTCTGCTGCCTGTAGTCTGAGTGACGCCTCCTCTGGTCTCTACAGTGTTAAACAGTGAGAGGCTCCACCTGGTGGAACAACCAGGTACTACAGCTGGTCTACATTCATGACATCATGACCTTCACCTGCATCCCTATTGGTTCGTATGTTTTCAGTCAGTGAGGCTGAAGTGGTTCCACAAGCTGCTGCTTTTTATCCACAGAACAACTCTGGCAGCCGACACTGTTCATTTGCACCTTCAGGAGGTGGAACAGAGCGAGTCTCAGCATGTTAATCAGAGGGAACGCTGCAGGAACGCTGCAGGAACGCTGCAGGAACGCTGCACTTATAGAGGTTTACAGCTGATCAGTAGCGTTTGGTCTCAGACTGAACGTCCTGCTTAGCGTCTGCTGTTTCTCTGGTAGGTCTGATGAAAACAAAACGTCACGTCTGACGACTGAACAGAGAAAACCGAAAGCTGCAGAGGTCGCTGGTTGAAGTCCTCACACCTGCCCTGCTCAGAGGCTCCTCCTCCTCAGTGATCAATACCTGGCGGGCTGTTTCCCACGATCCTCTGTTCTGTGTGTGTGTGTGTGTGTGTGTGTGTGTGTGTGTGTCATTAGTATTGTGAGCATCAGTTCCCCCCCTCCGTCATCAGAGGTTATTGATTGTCCTCCTGAAGCTCCATCAGCGCATATCGACCAGCAGGACGGATGCAGCAGCTTCACCTTCCACAGGGTCGGGGGTTGCAGTGGGGGGATGGGTGGGGGTGATCATCATGAGCTGAGTTTTAATTAACACTCCGTCTGCAGCGCTGTTCACTCTCCGAGGCGTGAATAGAATCGCTGTGTTGAAGTGCTGAAGCTGCGAGATGATGGAGGTCACGGGGGAATCGATCGGCAGCAGCCTGTCCTCTATCAGGTCCTCAGATCCCTGCAGACAAGTTCAGCATCACCTTCTGTTTCCCCACAGAGGCACCAGATACATCAGAACTGGTTTCTGTTTCCAACTCTGAGAGAAAAGCAGCAGTCAGACTGCAGCTGCTGTTCAGCTGTTTTAGCTGCTGCGATTATTGATCCGCATAATCAATAATCATACACACATCCTCAGTAACAGTCAGGTGGAACCAGCCAGTCCATGTCCTCTGATGTCATCAGTAATATTAGCTTTACGGCACTGGCACACTGCAGCTAGAGCGACACTGTCAGGTACTGTTGTGGTGAAGACTTTTATTGTCACAGCAGAAACCATGAGGAGGCAGACGCAGTGCCCAGTGTCAGCGCTCCGATCATAAATAATGGGATCAATAGTAGCCTCTGAACGCTAACAAAACCCATGTCCAAGCAGTTAGCAGCATTTTGGGTTATGTCAAATAAAACCAGTCAAATCTGAACAAAGTCCGCCTCTTGTTGGCATCGACAGGAGAAGAATTCAGGTGTTTTCAGGTGAAACTGAGCAGCTGTGGAGGATTAAAACCACTTAGATCAGCCTTTAGAGGTCTACGACGGTCTCTCTGTGTAAACAACAGCTGTCACTGATTGGCCGTCACTGTGACGTGTAGCCAATCAGATCAACCGCAGACAGAGAGGAGGCTGATCGGAGCCAAAGGAGAACATTTAGTTTATGTATCGATAATCAGTCAATAAACATATCGATACCAATAATATCAGACTCAGTAACTGATCAGATTGATAATCGTCGATCCTGCTTCATGTTGTTAATATTCTTA
>JAMOIN010001797.1:0-52500 GCA_024666655.1 Dascyllus trimaculatus | reverse complement strand
TGCCTTTATGTCCTCCTCGTTAGGCCGCCGTTCGTTCAGCCGGGGGTCGGTGTCGTCGGCAGTAATGAGGTGAAACTCTGGACTCTCGGCTGTTCGGCCTCATTAAGTCTCAGTGACGACACAGAGCGTGACCCACCCCCCCTCGCCCCCCGCTGGGCCGCTATGAAGCTCCGCCCCCCACAGAGAGCGAGGAGGCCGAGGCGACCACGACCCCCCGCAGGCAGATAATGATGTCAACTGTTTAAACTGCAGTTTGACTCTGAACGCTCCCAGTTCACTCAGACAGACAGCAGCTTCACGTTCATCTGAGACTGGGTCTGATCGACGCCTGATCAATACCTGATCGATACCTGATGGACAGCTGATCGATACCTGATCAACAGCTGATCAACAGCTGATCAATACCTGATCAACAGCTGATCAGTACCTGATCGACAGTTGTTCAATACCTGATGGACAGCTGATCAATACCTGAGCGATACCTGATGGACAGCTGATCGATACCTGATCAGTACCTGATCGTACCTGATCGACAGCTGATCAATACCTGATTGACAGCTGATCGATACCTGATCAATACCTGATTGAAAGCTGATCAATACCTGACGGACAGCTGATCGATACCTGATCGACAGCTGATTGACAGCTGATCGACAGCTGATCAATACCTGATTGACAACTGATCGACAGCTGATCAATACGTGATTGACAGCTGATCGATACCTGATCAATACCTGATTGACAGCTGATCAATACCTGATGGACAGCTGATCGATACCTGATCGACAGCTGATTGACAGCTGATTGACAGCTGATCGATACCTGATCAATACCTGATTGACAGCTAATCAATACCTGATCGACAGCTGATTGTCAGCTGATCGACAGCTGATCGATACCTGATCGACAGCTGATCGACAGCTGATCAATACCTGATCAATACCTGATCGACAGCTGATCGATACCTGATCGACAGCTGATCGATACCTGATCAATACCTGATTGACAGCTAATCAATACCTGATCGACAGCTGATTGTCAGCTGATCGACAGCTGATCGATACCTGATCGACAGCTGATCGACAGCTGATCAATACCTGATCAATACCTGATCGACAGCTGATCGACAGCTGATCAATACCTGATCAATACGTAATCGACAGGTGTCGTTCAGGTGATGCCGTTTGTGTTGGTTCTCTGGATCTGAGCTCCACTGACTCTCTGGCCTCCAACATGTTCTTGGTTCTGTCTGTACGGTTTCATGTGATGAGACTTGAACCAGCTGGAAACCATGAGATCAGCTGATTCCCTGCAGCTGGTCCAGAGTTTGTCCAACCAGTGATTGATGTTCTTTGGTTCTGGTTCTGGTGACTGGGAGCTGAAGATAAGGGACTAATAACGTTTTCTGAATCTGAATCTGGTCGAGGCAGATGGCTGCCTTCCCTGAGCCTGGTTCTGTCTGGTTCTCTCTGAGCCTGGTTCTGTCTGGTTCTGTCTGAGCCTGGTTCTGTCTGGTTCTACCTCTGAGACTGGTTCTGCCTGGTTCTGTCTGAGCCTGGTTCTGCCTGGTTCTCTCTCTGAGCCTGGTTCTGCCTGGTTCTCTCTGAGCCTGGTTCTGCCTGATTCTCTCTGAACCTGGTTCTGTCTGGTTCTACCTCTGAGACTGGTTCTGTCTGGTTCTCTCTGAGACTGGTTCTGCCTGGTTCTGTCTGAGCCTGGTTCTGCCTGGTTCTCTCTGAGCCTGGTTCTGCCTGGTTCTGTCTGAGCCTGGTTCTGCCTGGTTCTCTGTCTGAGCCTGGTTCTGTCTGGTTCTGTCTGAGCCTGGTTCTGCCTGGTTCTGCCTGGTTCTGTCTGAGCCTGGTTCTGCCTGGTTCTGTCTGAGCCTGGTTCTGCCTGGTTCTCTGTCTGAGCCTGGTTCTGCCTGGTTCTGTCTGAGCCTGGTTCTGCCTGGTTCTGCCTGGTTCTGTCTGAGCCTGGTTCTGCCTGGTTCTCTCTCTGAGACTGGTTCTGTCTGGTTCTGTCTGAGCCTGGTTCTGCCTGGTTCTCTCTCTGAGCCTGGTTCTGCCTGGTTCTACCTCTGAGCCTGGTTCTGACTGGTTCTACCTCTGAGCCTGGTTCTGTCTGGTTCTGTCTGAGCCTGGTTCTGACTGGTTCTACCTCTGAGCCTGGTTCTGCCTGGTTCTCTCTGAGCCTGGTTCTGCCTGGTTCTGTCTGAGCCTGGTTCTGTCTGGTTCTCTGTGACCCCGGTTCTGCCTGGTTCTACCTCTGAGCTTGGTTCTGTCTGGTTCTACCTCTGAGCCTGGTTCTGACTGGTTCTACCTCTGAGCCTGGTTCTGCCTGGTTCTCTCTCTGAGACTGGTTCTGCCTGGTTCTCTCTCCGAGACTGGTTCTGCCTGGTTCTGTCTGGTTCTGTCTGAGCCTGGTTCTGCCTGGTTCTGTCTGAGCCTGGTTCTGTCTGGTTTGGTTCTCTCTGAGCCTGGTTCTGTCTGGTTCTGTCTGACCCTGGTTCTACCTCTGAGCCTGGTTCTGCCTGGTTCTCTCTCCGAGACTGGTTCTGTCTGGTTGTACCTCTGAGCCTGGTTCTGACTGGTTCTGTCTGACCCTGGTTCTCTCTCTGAGCCTGGTTCTGCCTGGTTCTACCTCTGAGCCTGGTTCTGACTGGTTCTACCTCTGAGCCTGGTTCTGCCTGGTTCTGTCTGAGCCTGGTTCTGCCTGGTTCTCTCTGAGACTGGTTCTGCCTGGTTCTACCTCTGAGCCTGGTTCTGACTGGTTCTACCTCTGAGCCTGGTTCTGCCTGGTTCTCTCTCTGAGACTGGTTCTGCCTGGTTCTACCTCTGAGACTGGTTCTGTCTGGTTCTCTCTGAGCCTGGTTCTGACTGGTTCTACCTCTGAGCCTGGTTCTGCCTGGTTCTCTCTCTGAGACTGGTTCTGCCTGGTTCTACCTCTGAGACTGGTTCTGCCTGGTTCTCTCTCTGAGCCTGGTTCTGCCTGGTTCTCTCTGAGCCTGGTTCTGCCTGATTCTCTCTGAACCTGGTTCTGTCTGGTTCTACCTCTGAGACTGGTTCTGTCTGGTTCTCTCTGAGACTGGTTCTGTCTGGTTCTGTCTGAGCCTGGTTCTGCCTGGTTCTCTCTGAGCCTGGTTCTGCCTGGTTCTGTCTGAGCCTGGTTCTGCCTGGTTCTCTGTCTGAGCCTGGTTCTGCCTGGTTCTGTCTGAGCCTGGTTCTGCCTGGTTCTGCCTGGTTCTGTCTGAGCCTGGTTCTGCCTGGTTCTCTCTCTGAGACTGGTTCTGCCTGGTTCTGTCTGAGCCTGGTTCTGCCTGGTTCTCTCTCTGAGCCTGGTTCTGCCTGGTTCTACTTCTGAGCCTGGTTCTGACTGGTTCTACCTCTGAGCCTGGTTCTGTCTGGTTCTGTCTGAGCCTGGTTCTGACTGGTTCTACCTCTGAGCCTGGTTCTGTCTGGTTCTACCTCTGAGCCTGGTTCTGTCTGGTTCTGTCTGAGCCTGGTTCTGACTGGTTCTACCTCTGAGCCTGGTTCTGTCTGGTTCTGTCTGAGCCTGGTTCTGACTGGTTCTACCTCTGAGCCTGGTTCTGCCTGGTTCTCTCTGAGCCTGGTTCTGCCTGGTTCTCTCTGAGCCTGGTTCTGCCTGGTTCTGTCTGAGCCTGGTTCTGTCTGGTTCTCTGTGACCCCGGTTCTGCCTGGTTCTACCTCTGAGCCTGGTTCTGTCTGGTTCTCTGTGACCCCGGTTCTGCCTGGTTCTACCTCTGAGCCTGGTTCTGACTGGTTCTACCTCTGAGCCTGGTTCTGCCTGGTTCTCTCTCTGAGACTGGTTCTGCCTGGTTCTCTCTCCGAGACTGGTTCTGCCTGGTTCTGTCTGGTTCTGTCTGAGCCTGGTTCTGCCTGGTTCTGTCTGAGCCTGGTTCTGTCTGGTTTGGTTCTCTCTGAGACTGGTTCTGTCTGGTTCTGTCTGACCCTGGTTCTACCTCTGAGCCTGGTTCTGCCTGGTTCTCTCTCCGAGACTGGTTCTGTCTGGTTGTACCTCTGAGCCTGGTTCTGACTGGTTCTGTCTGACCCTGGTTCTCTCTCTGAGCCTGGTTCTGCCTGGTTCTCTCTCTGAGACTGGTTCTGCCTGGTTCTACCTCTGAGCCTGGTTCTGACTGGTTCTACCTCTGAGCCTGGTTCTGCCTGGTTCTCTCTCTGAGACTGGTTCTGCCTGGTTCTACCTCTGACACTGGTTCTGTCTGGTTCTCTCTGAGCCTGGTTCTGTCTGGTTCTCTCTGAGCCTGGTTCTGTCTGGTTCTGTCTGGTTCTCTCTCTGAGCCTGGTTCTGTCTGGTTCTGTCTTAGCCTGGTTCTGCCTGGTTCTCTCTCTGAGACTGGTTCTGACTGGTTCTCTCTCTGAGCCTGGTTCTGCCTGGTTCTCTCTCTGAGCCTGGTTCTGCCTGGTTCTGTCTGGTTCTGTCTGAGCCTGGTTCTGCCTGGTTCTGTCTGAGCCTGGTTCTGCCTGGTTCTCTCTCTGAGACTGGTTCTGTCTGGTTCTCTCTCTGAGCCTGGTTCTGCCTGGTTCTCTCTCTGAGCCTGGTTCTGCCTGGTTCTACCTCTGAGCCTGGTTCTGACTGGTTCTGTCTGAGCCTGGTTCTGCCTGGTTCTCTCTCTGAGCCTGGTTCTGCCTGGTTCTACCTCTGAGCCTGGTTCTGACTGGTTCTACCTCTGAGCCTGGTTCTGCCTGGTTCTCTCTCCGAGACTGGTTCTGCCTGGTTCTGTCTGGTTTTGTCTGAGCCTGGTTCTGCCTGGTTCTCTCTCTGAGCCTGGTTCTGTCTGGTTCTGTCTGAGCCTGGTTCTGCCTGGTTCTCTCTCTGAGCCTGGTTCTGACTGGTTCTACCTCTGAGCCTGGTTCTGACTGGTTCTACCTCTGAGCCTGGTTCTGCCTGGTTCTCTCTCCGAGACTGGTTCTGCCTGGTTCTGTCTGGTTCTGTCTGAGCCTGGTTCTGCCTGGTTCTGTCTGAGCCTGGTTCTGCCTGGTTCTCTCTCTGAGACTGGTTCTGTCTGGTTCTGTCTGAGCCTGGTTCTGCCTGGTTCTCTCTCTGAGCCTGGTTCTGCCTGGTTCTCTCTCTGAGCCTGGTTCTGCCTGGTTCTCTCTGAGCCTGGTTCTGTCTGGTTCTGTCTGAGCCTGGTTCTGCCTGGTTCTCTCTCTGAGCCTGGTTCTGCCTGGTTCTCTCTCTGAGCCTGGTTCTGCCTGGTTCTACCTCTGAGCCTGGTTCTGACTGGTTCTACCTCTGAGCCTGGTTCTGTCTGGTTCTGTCTGAGCCTGGTTCTGCCTGGTTCTCTCTCTGAGCCTGGTTCTGCCTGGTTCTCTCTCTGAGCCTGGTTCTGCCTGGTTCTCTCTGAGCCTGGTTCTGACTGGTTCTACCTCTGAGCCTGGTTCTGACTGGTTCTACCTCTGAGCCTGGTTCTGACTGGTTCTACCTCTGAGCCTGGTTCTGTCTGGTTCTGTCTGAGCCTGGTTCTGCCTGGTTCTCTCTCTGAGCCTGGTTCTGCCTGGTTCTCTCTCTGAGCCTGGTTCTGCCTGGTTCTACCTCTGAGCCTGGTTCTGCCTGGTTCTACCTCTGAGCCTGGTTCTGACTGGTTCTACCTCTGAGCCTGGTTCTGTCTGGTTCTGTCTGAGCCTGGTTCTGCCTGGTTCTACCTCTGAGCCTGGTTCTGCCTGGTTCTCTCTCTGAGCCTGGTTCTGACTGGTTCTACCTCTGAGCCTGGTTCTGTCTGGTTCTGTCTGAGCCTGGTTCTGCCTGGTTCTCTCTCTGAGCCTGGTTCTGCCTGGTTCTGTCTGAGCCTGGTTCTGCCTGGTTCTCTCTCTGAGCCTGGTTCTGGGTTGTTGGGTTCAGGTCTTCCCCTCTATGTAAAGCTCTGACATCACACGCTGTGATCTGGAGCTTTACAAATCAAACTGAATTGATCGACAGCTGATCGCCGATCGTTCAACCGGCAGTCAGTGATCTGAATGAGTTCTTCCCTGTTTGTGGAACCTGATTGTGTTCTCCTGTGCTTCAGTAACTGGGTAACTGGTTGCTCACGTTCAGTGGGAACCCTACAGGTAACAGCCAATCAGATTCTTAGACCCGGTAGACCCTGTCCAATCAGAGTGTAGCCATGCCTGTTTCCTCCTACAGGGACTGTTGAACCTGCACTGCAAAGGAAAGATGCACAGAAACAAACCATCTGAACTGAAGAGGGAACGAGTTATTGATCATCAGGGACACGTACTAATCAGAATTTCAGTTTGATAAACACACAGATATATGAGGGAGGGACCAGCAATCAATGAAATTTTTAATTGATCGAAACTGTCTGCTGTCATACAGGTTTCAAAACACTGATCATGATAAATTAAAATACTTTTTTTAATAATAATAAATCAGCTGCATTTTCAATCATTAATGAAAAGACTGACCGTGACACAAACATTACATCTACCCCCTAGTACTACATTTACCCTCTAGTACTACATTTACCCTCTAGTACTACATTTACCCTCTAGTACTACATTTACCCTCTAGTACTACATCTACCCTCTAGTACTACATCCTACCCTCTAGTACTACATTTACCCTCTAGTACGACATTTACCCTCTAGTACTACGTTTACCCTCTAGTACTACATTTACCCTCTAGTACTACATTTACCCTCTAGTACTACATTTACCCTCTAGTACTACATTTACCCTCTAGTACTACATCTACCCTCTAGTACTATATCCTACCCTCTAGTACTACATTTACCCTCTAGTACGACATTTACCCTCTAGTACTACATTTACCCTCTAACACTACATTTACCCTCTAGTACTACATCTACCCTCTAGTACTACATCTACCCTCTAGTACTACATCTACCCTCTAGTACTACATCTACCCTCTAGTACTACATTTACCCTCTAGTACTACATCTACCCTCTAGTACTACATTTACCCTCTAGTACTACATCTACCCTCTAGTACTACATTTACCCTCTAGTACTACATTTACCCTCTAACACTACATTTACCCTCTAGTACTACATCCTACCCTCTAGTACTACATTTACCCTCTAGTACTACATCCTACCCTCTAGTACTACATTTACCCTCTAGTACGACATTTACCCTCTAGTACTACATTTACCCTCTAGTACGACATTTACCCTCTAGTACTACATTTACCCTCTAACACTACATTTACCCTCTAGTACTACATCTACCCTCTAG
The DNA here is from genome assembly GCA_024666655.1 of Dascyllus trimaculatus. Classification (NCBI taxonomy): domain Eukaryota; kingdom Metazoa; phylum Chordata; class Actinopteri; family Pomacentridae; genus Dascyllus; species Dascyllus trimaculatus. The sequence continues at coordinate 45,263 of JAMOIN010001797.1, read as the reverse complement.
TACTACATCTACCCTCTAGTACTACATCTACCCTCTAGTACTACATTTACCCTCTAGTACTACATCTACCCTCTAGTACGACATTTACCCTCTAGTACTACATTTACCCTCTAACACTACATTTACCCTCTAGTACTACATCTACCCTCTAGTACTACATCTACCCTCTAGTACTACATTTACCCTCTAACACTACATTTACCCTCTAGAACTACATTTACCCTCTAGTACTACATCTACCCTCTAGTACTACATCTACCCTCTAGTACTACATCCTACCCTCTAGTACTACATTTACCCTCTAACACTACATTTACCCTCTAGTACTACATCTACCCTCTAGTACTACATCTACCCTCTAGTACGACATCTACCCTCTAGTACTACATTTACCCTCTAACACTACATTTACCCTCTAGTACTACATTTACCCTCTAGTACTACATCTACCCTCTAGTACTACATCTACCCTCTAGTACTACATCTACCCTCTAGTACTACATTTACCCTCTAGTACTACATCCTACCCTCTAGTACTACATTTACCCTCTAACACTACATTTACCCTCTAGTACTACATCTACCCTCTAGTACTACATCTACCCTCTGACACCAAAACCTCTATTTTACATTTGCACTATTGAAACACCATACCCTCTAGTACTACATTTACCCTCTAGTACTACATTTACCCTCTAACACTACATTTACCCTCTAGTACTACATTTACCCTCTAACACTACATTTACCCTCTAGTACTACATCCTACCCTCTAGTACTACATTTACCCTCTAGTACGACATTTACCCTCTAGTACTACATTTACCCTCTAGTACGACATTTACCCTCTAGTACTACATTTACCCTCTAACACTACATTTACCCTCTAGTACTACATCTACCCTCTAGTACTACATCTACCCTCTAGTACTACATCTACCCTCTAGTACTACATCTACCCTCTAGTACTACATTTACCCTCTAACACTACATTTACCCTCTAGTACTACATTTACCCTCTAGTACTACATCTACCCTCTAGTACTACATCTACCCTCTAGTACTACATCCTACCCTCTAATACTACATTGACCCTCTAGTACTACATTTACCCTCTAGTACTACATTTACTCCTAGTACTACATTACATTCTAGTACTACATTTACCCTCTAGAACTACATTTACCCTCTAGTACTACATTTACCCTCTAGTACTACATCTACCCTCTAGTACTACATCTACCCTCTAGTACTACATCTTACCCTCTAATACTACATTTACCCTCTAGTACTACATTTACCCTCTAGTACTACATTTACCCTCTAGTACTACATTACATTCTAGTACTACATTTACCCTCTAGAACTACATTTACCCTCTAGTACTACATTTACCCTCTAGTACTACATTTACCCTCTAGTACTACATTTACCCTCTAGTACTACATCTACCCTCTAGTACTACATCTACCCTCTAATACTACATTTACCCTCTAGTACTACATCTATCCTCTAGTACTACATGTACCCTCTAGTACTACATTTACCCTCTAGTACTACATCTACCCTCTAGTACTACATCTACCCTCTAGTACTACATCTACCCTCTAGTACTACATTTACCCTCTAGTACTACATCTACCCTCTAGTACTACATCTATCCTCTAGTACTACATTTACCCTCTAGTACTACATCTACCCTCTAGTACTACATCTATCCTCTAGTACTACATTTACCCTCTAGTACTACATCTACCCTCTAGTACTACATCTATCCTCTAGTACTACATTTACCCTCTAGTACTACATCTACCCTCTAGTACTACATCTACCCTCTAGTACTACATCTACCCTCTAGTACTACATCTACCCTCTAGTACTACATCTACCCCCTAGTACTACATTTACCCTCTAGTACTACATCTACCCTCTAGTACTACATCCTACCCTCTAGTACTACATTTACCCTCTAGTACGACATTTACCCTCTAGTACTACATTTACCCTCTAACACTACATTTACCCTCTAGTACTACATCTACCCTCTAGTACTACATCTACCCTCTAGTACTACATTTACCCTCTAGTACTACATCTACCCTCTAGTACTACATTTACCCTCTAGTACTACATTTACCCTCTAACACTACATTTACCCTCTAGTACTACATCCTACCCTCTAGTACTACATTTACCCTCTAGTACTACATCCTACCCTCTAGTACTACATTTACCCTCTAGTACGACATTTACCCTCTAGTACTACATTTACCCTCTAGTACGACATTTACCCTCTAGTACTACATTTACTCTCTAACACTACATTTACCCTCTAGTACTACATCTACCCTCTAGTACTACATCTACCCTCTAGTACTACATCTACCCTCTAGTACTACATTTACCCTCTAACACTACATTTACCCTCTAGTACTACATTTACCCTCTAGTACTACATCTACCCTCTAGTACTACATCTACCCTCTAGTACTACATCCTACCCTCTAATACTACATTTACCCTCTAGTACTACATTTACCCTCTAGTACTACATTTACCCTCTAGTACTACATTACATTCTAGTACTACATTTACCCTCTAGAACTACATTTACCCTCTAGTACTACATTTACCCTCTAGTACTACATCTACCCTCTAGTACTACATTTACCCTCTAGTACTACATCCTACCCTCTAATACTACATTTACCCTCTAGTACTACATTTACCCTCTAGTACTACATTTACCCTCTAGTACTACATTACATTCTAGTACTACATTTACCCTCTAGAACTACATTTACCCTCTAGTACTACATTTACCCTCTAGTACTACATTTACCCTCTAGTACTACATCTACCCTCTAGAACTACATTTACCCTCTAGTACTACATTTACCCTCTAGTACTACATCTACCCTCTAGAACTACATTTACCCTCTTGTACTACATTTACCCTCTAGTACTACATTTACTCTCTAGTACTACATTTACCCTCTAGTACTACATTTACTCTCTAGTACTACATTTACCCTCTAGTACTACATTTACCCTCTAGTACTACATTTACCCTCTAGTACTACATTTACCCTCTAATACTACATTTACCCTCTAATACTACATTTACCCTCTAGTACTACATTTACCCTCTAGTACTACATGTACCCTCTAGTACTACATTTACCCTCTAATACTACATTTACCCTCTAGTACTACATTTACCCTCTAATACTACATTTACCCTCGAGTACTACATTTACCCTCTAGTACTACATTTACCCTCTAGTACTACATTTACTCTCTAGTACTACATTTACCCTCTAATACTACATTTACCCTCTAGTACTACATCTACTCTCTAGTACTACATTTACCCTCTAATACTACATTTACCCTCTAGTACTACATCTACCCTCTAGTACTACATTTACCCTCTAATACTACATTTACCCTCTAGTACTACATCTACCCTATAATACTACATTTACCCTCTAGTACTACATTTTCCCTCTAATACTACATTTACCCTCTAGTACTACATCTACCCTCTAGTACTACATTTACCCTCTAGTACTACATTTACTCTCTAGTACTACATTTACCCTCTAATACTACATTTACCCTCTAATACTACATCTACCCTCTAGTACTACATTTACCCTCTAGTACTACATTTACCCTCTAGTACTACATCTACCCTCTAGTACTACATTTACCCTCTAGTACTACATTTACCCTCTAATACTACATTTACCCTCTAGTAAAGTATTCACATTAGTACAGGTACTCACATTACCAGAGGTACTCACATTACTAGAGGTACTCACATTACTAGAGGTACTCACATTACTACAGGTACTCACATTACTACAGGTACTCACATTACTAGAGGTACTCACATTACTACAGGTACTCACATTACCAGAGGGACTCACATTACCAGAGGTACTCACATTACTACAGGTACTCACATTACTACAGGTACTCACATTACCAGGGGTACTCACATTACCAGAGGTACTCACATTACTACAGGTACTCACATTACCAGGGGTACTCACATTACCAGAGGTACTCACATTACTACAGGTACTCACATTACTACAGGTACTCACATTACCAGGGGTACTCACATTACCAGATGTACTCACATTACTACAGGTACTCACATTACCAGGGGTACTCACATTACCAGAGGTACTCACATTACTACAGGTACTCACATTACTACAGGTATTCACATTACCAGAGGTACTCACATTACTACAGGTACTCACATTACTAGAGGTACTCACATTACCAGGGGTACTCACATTACCAGAGGTACTCACATTACTACAGGTACTCACATTACTACAGGTACTCACATTACTACAGGTACTCACATTACTACAGGTACTCACATTACCAGAGGTACTCACATTACTACAGGTACTCACATTACTACAGGTACTCACATTACTACAGGTACTCACATTACCAGAGGTACTCACATTACTACAGGTACTCACATTACTACAGGTACTCACATTACTACAGGTATTCACATTACCAGAGGTACTCACATTACTACAGGTACTCACATTACTAGAGTATTCACATTACTACAGGTATTCACATTACTACTCACATTACTACAGGTACTCACATTACCAGAGGTACTCACATTACTACAGGTACTCACATTACTAGAGGTACTCACATTACTACAGGTACTCACATTACTAGAGGTACTCACATTACTACAGGTACTCACATTACTACAGGTACTCACATTACTACAGGTACTCACATTACTAGAGGTACTCACATTACTACAAGTACTCACATTACCAGAGGTACTCACATTACTAGAGGTACTCACATTACTACAGGTACTCACATTACTAGAGGTACTCACATTACTACAGGTACTCACATTACTACAGGTACTCACATTACTAGAGGTACTCACATTACTAGAGGTACTCACATTACTACAGGTACTCACATTACTACAGGTACTCACATTACCAGGGGTACTCACATTACCAGAGGTACTCACATTACTACAGGTACTCACATTACTAGAGGTTCTCACATTACTACAGGTACTCACATTACTACAGGTACTCACATTACTACAGGTACTCACATTACTACAGGTACTCACATTACTAGAGGTACTCACATTACTAGAGGTACTCACATTACCAGAGGTACTCACATTACTAGAGGTACTCACATTACTACAGGTACTCACATTACTACAGGTACTCACATTACTACAGGTACTCACATTACCAGAGGTACTCACATTACTACAGGTACTCACATTACTACAGGTACTCACATTACCAGAGGTACTCACATTACTAGAGGTACTCACATTACTACAGGTACTCACATTACTAGAGGTACTCACATTACTAGAGGTACTCACATTACTACAGGTACTCACATTACTACAGGTACTCACATTACTACAGGTACTCACATTACTACAGGTACTCACATTACTACAGGTACTCACATTACCAGAGGTACTCACATTACCAGAGGTACTCACATTACTAGAGGTACTCACATTACTACAGGTACTCACATTACTAGAGGTACTCACATTACCAGAGGTACTCACATTACTAGAGGTACTCACATTACTACAGGTACTCACATTACTAGAGGTACTCACATTACTACAGGTACTCACATTACTACAGGTACTCACATTACTACAGGTACTCACATTACTAGAGGTACTCACATTACTACAGGTACTCACATTACTACAGGTACTCACATTACTACAGGTACTCACATTACTAGAGGTACTCACATTACTAGAGGTACTCACATTACTACAGGTATTCACATTACTAGAGGTACTCACATTACTAAAGGTACTCACATTACTACAGGTATTCACATTACTAGAGGTACTCACATTACTAGAGGTACTCACATTACCAGAGGTACTCACATTACTACAGGTACTCACATTACTACAGGTACTCACATTACCAGAGGTACTCACATTACTAGAGGTACTCACATTACTACAGGTACTCACATTAACAGAGGTACTCACATTACTACAGGTATTCACATTACTACAGGTACTCACATTACTAGAGGTACTCACATTACTACAGGTATTCACATTACTACAGGTACTCACATTACCAGAGGTACTCACATTACTACAGGTACTCACATTACTACAGGTACTCACATTACCAGAGGTACTCACATTACTACAGGTACTCACATTACTACAGGTACTCACATTACTAGAGGTACTCACATTACTACAGGTACTCACATTACTACAGGTACTCACATTACCAGAGGTACTCACATTACTACAGGTACTCACATTACTACAGGTACTCACATTACTACAGGTACTCACATTACTACAGGTACTCACATTACTACAGGTACTCACATTACTACAGGTATTCACATTACTACAGGTACTCACATTACTACAGGTACTCACATTACTACAGGTACTCACATTACTAGAGGTACTCACATTACCAGAGGTTCTCACATTACTACAGGTACTCACATTACTACAGGTACTCACATTACTACAGGTACTCACATTACTAGAGGTACTCACATTACTACAGGTACTCACATTACTACAGGTACTCACATTACTACAGGTACTCACATTACTAGAGGTACTCACATTACCAGAGGTTCTCACATTACTACAGGTACTCACATTACTACAGGTACTCACATTACCAGAGGTACTCACATTACTAGAGGTACTCACATTACTAGAGGTTCGCACATTACTACAGGTACTCACATTACTAGAGGTACTCACATTACTAGAGGTACTCACATTACTAGAGGTACTCACATTACTACAGGTACTCACATTACTAAAGGTACTCACATTACAACAGGTACTCACATTACTACAGGTACTCACATTACTAAAGGTACTCACATTACTACAGGTACTCACATTACTACAGGTACTCACATTACTAAAGGTACTCACATTACTACAGGTACTCACATTACTACAGGTACTCACATTACTACAGGTACGCACATTACTACAGGTACTCACATTACTAGAGGTACTCACATTACTACAGGTACTCACATTACTACAGGTACTCACATTACTAGAGGTACTCACATTACTACAGGTACTCACATTACTAAAGGTACTCACATTACTACAGGAACTCACATTACTACAGGTACTCACATTACTACAGGTACTCACATTACTAAAGGTACTCACATTACTACAGGTACTCACATTACTACAGGTACTCACATTACTACAGGTACTCACATTACTACAGGTACGCACATTACTACAGGTACTCACATTACTACAGGTACTCACATTACTACAGGTACTCACATTACTACAGGTACGCACATTACTAGAGGTACTCACATTACTAGAGGTACTCACATTACCAGAGGTACTCACATTACTACAGGTACTCACATTACTACAGGTACTCACATTACTACAGGTACTCACATTACTACAGGTACTCACATTACTAGAGGTACGCACATTACTAAAGGTACTCACATTACTACAGGTATTCATATTACTACAGGTACTCACATTACTACAGGTACTCACATTACTACAGGTACTCACATTACTACAGGTACTCACATTACTAGAGGTACTCACATTACTACAGGTACTCACATTACTAGAGGTACTCACATTACTACAGGTACTCACATTATTACAGGTACTCACATTACTACAGGTACTCACATTACTAGAGGTACTCACATTACCAGAGGTACTCACATTACCAGAGGTACTCACATTACTAGAGGTACTCACATTACTACAGGTACTCACATTACCAGGTACTCACCAGAGGTACTCACATTACTACAGGTACTCACATTACTACAGGTACTCACATTACCAGAGGTACTCACATTACTACAGGTACTCACATTACTAGAGGTACTCACATTACTACAGGTACTCACATTACTAGAGGTACTCACATTACTAGAGGTACTCACATTACTACAGGTACTCACATTACCAGAGGTACTCACATTACTACAGGTACTCACATTACTACAGGTACTCACATTACTACAGGTACTCACATTACCAGGTACTCACATTACTACAGGTACTCACATTACTACAGGTACTCACATTACTACAGGTACTCACATTACTACAGGTACTCACATTATTACAGGTACTCACATTACCAGAGGTACTCACATTACCAGAGGTATTCACATTACTAGAGGTACTCACATTACTACAGGTACTCACATTACTACAGGTACTCACATTACTACAGGTACTCACATTACCAGAGGTATTCACATTACTAGAGGTACTCACATTACTAGAGGTACTCACATTACTAGAGGTACTCACATTACCTCACATTACTAGAGGTATTCACATTACTACAGGTACTCACATTACTACAGGTACTCACATTACTACAGGTACTCACATTACTAGAGGTACTCACATTACTAAAGGTACTCACATTACTACAGGTACTCACATTACTACAGGTACTCACATTACTACAGGTACTCACATTACTACAGGTACTCACATTTCTAGAGGTACTCACATTACTACAGGTACTCACATTACTAGAGGTACTCACATTACTAGAGGTACTCACATTACTACAGGTACTCACATTACTACAGGTACTCACATTACTACAGGTACTCACATTACCAGAGGTACTCACATTACTACAGGTACTCACATTACTACAGGTACTCACATTACCAGAGGTACTCACATTACTACAGGTACTCACATTACTAGAGGTACTCACATTACTACAGGTACTCACATTACTAGAGGTACTCACATTACTAGAGGTACTCACATTACTACAGGTACTCACATTACCAGAGGTACTCACATTACTACAGGTACTCACATTACTACAGGTACTACTACAGGTACTCACATTACCAGAGGTACTCACATTACTACAGGTACTCACATTACTACAGGTACTCACATTACTACAGGTACTCACATTACTACAGGTACTCACATTATTACAGGTACTCACATTACCAGAGGTACTCACATTACCAGAGGTATTCACATTACTAGAGGTACTCACATTACTACAGGTACTCACATTACTACAGGTACTCACATTACTACAGGTACTCACATTACCAGAGGTATTCACATTACTAGAGGTATTCACATTACTACAGGTACTCACATTACTACAGGTACTCACATTACCAGAGGTATTCACATTACTAGAGGTATTCACATTACTACAGGTACTCACATTACTACAGGTACTCACATTACTTCAGGTACTCACATTACCAGAGGTACTCACATTACCAGAGGTACTCACATTACTACAGGTACTCACATTACTACAGGTACTCACATTACCAGAGGTACTCACATTACTACAGGTACTCACATTCCTACAGGTACTCACATTACTACAGGTACTCACATTACCAGAGGTACTCACATTACTACAGGTACTCACATTACTACAGGTACTCACATTACTACAGGTACTCACATTACCAGAGGTACTCACATTACTAAAGGTATTCACATTACTACAGGTATTCACATTACTACAGGTACTCACATTACCAGAGGTACTCACATTACTACAGGTACTCACATTACTAGAGGTACTCACATTACCAGAGGTATTCACATTACTACAGGTATTCACATTACTACAGGTACTCACAATACCAGAGGTACTCACATTACTACAGGTATTCACATTACTACAGGTACTCACATTTCTACAGGTACTCACATTACTACAGGTACTCACATTACCAGAGGTACTCACATTACTACAGGTATTCACATTACTACAGGTACTCACATTACTACAGGTACTCACAATACTAGAGGTATTCACATTACTACAGGTACTCACATTACCAGAGGTACGCACATTACTAGAGGTACTCACATTACTACAGGTACTCACATTACTACAGGTACTCACATTACCAGAGGTACTCACATTACCAGAGGTATTCACATTACTACAGGTACTCACATTACTACAGGTACTCACATTACTAGAGGTACTCACATTACTACAGGTACTCACATTACCAGAGGTACTCACATTACCAGAGGTACTCACATTACTACAGGTACTCACATTACCAGAGGTACTCACATTACTACAGGTACTCACATTACTACAGGTACTCACATTACTACAGGTACTCACATTACTACAGGTACTCACATTACTACAGGTACTCACATTACTACAGGTACTCACATTACTAGAGGTACTCACATTACTACAGGTACTCACATTACTAGAGGTACTCACATTACTACAGGTACTCACATTACTACAGGTACTCACATTACTACAGGTACTCACATTACTAGAGGTTCACATTACTACAGGTACTCACATTACTAGAGGTACTCACATTACTAGAGGTACTCACATTACTAGAGGTACTCACATTACTACAGGTACTCACATTACTACAGGTACTCACATTACTACAGGTACTCACATTACTACAGGTACTCACATTACTAGAGGTACTCACATTACTACAGGTACTCACATTACTAGAGGTACTCACATTACTAGAGGTACTCACATTACTACAGGTACTCACATTACCAGAGGTACTCACATTACTACAGGTACTCACATTACTAGAGGTACTCACATTACTACAGGTACTCACATTACTACAGGTACTCACATTACCAGAGGTACTCACATTACTAGAGGTACTCACATTACTACAGGTACTCACATTACTACAGGTACTCACATTACTACAGGTACTCACATTACTAGAGGTACTCACATTACTACAGGTACTCACATTACCAGAGGTACTCACATTACTACAGGTACTCACATTACCAGAGGTACTCACATTACTACAGGTACTCACATTACCAGAGGTACTCACATTACTAGAGGTACTCACATTACTAGAGGTACTCACATTACTACAGGTACTCACATTACCAGAGGTACTCACATTACTACAGGTACTCACATTACTAGAGGTACTCACATTACTAGAGGTACTCACATTACTACAGGTACTCACATTACCAGAGGTACTCACATTACTACAGGTACTCACATTACTACAGGTACTCACATTACTACAGGTACTCACATTACCAGAGGTACTCACATTACTACAGGTACTCACATTACCAGAGGTACTCACATTACTACAGGTACTCACATTACTACAGGTACTCACATTACTACAGGTACTCACATTACCAGAGGTACTCACATTACTACAGATATTCACATTACTACAGGTATTCACATTACTACAGGTATTCACATTACCAGAGGTACTCACATTACTAGAGGTACTCACATTACTAGACGTATTCACATTACTACAGGTATTCACATTACTACAGGTATTCACATTACTACAGGTACTCACATTACCAGAGGTACTCACATTACTACAGGTACTCACATTACTACAGGTACTCACATTACTAGAGGTACTCACATTACTACAGGTACTCACATTACTACAGGTACGCACATTACTACAGGTACTCACATTACTAGAGGTACTCACATTACTACAGGTACTCACATTACTACAGGTACTCACATTACTACAGGTACTCACATTACTAGAGGTACTCACATTACTACAGGTACTCACATTACTACAGGTACTCACATTACCAGAGGTACTCACATTACTACAGGTACTCACATTACTACAGGTACTCACATTACTAGAGGTACTCACATTACTACAGGTACTCACATTACTACAGGTACTCACATTACTACAGGTACTCACCCTGGGACCAGTACTTGGTGTCAGGTCCCAAGCAGCCAACAAACATAATGAAGCTTTGAAAAATGCCATCAGTTTACAGCACATCAGCAGGTGGATGTAGCAGGTGGAGGCCTGTTAGCCCAGGTTCCAGTTGGCTGTAGCAGGGTAAAATTACACACTCTTACACGGTTCTGGTTGGTTCTGGTTGGTTCTGGTTGGTTCTGGTTGGTTCAGGCTGTTGTTGGTTCTGGTTGGTTCTGGTTGGTTCTGGTTGGTTCAGGCTGTTGTTGGTTCTGGTTGGTTCTGGTTGGTTCTGGTTGGTTCTGGTTGGTTCAGGCTGACACCAGGTGTCTATGCAGCTACAAAGGTGTTGCCAGTGTTTTGTCCGTCCCAGCAGCCGTCCGAGTCTCTGCTCATGTTGTTCTCTGGCTGTACTTGTTTAATATTCCTGCTGTTAAGACGATTCTCAGCCGTGTGTTTGTGGTTTCAGCCTCCATGTTTCTTTGATTCACCTTGTTCTTTCTCTTACCTGGACGAGGTATTTTATCATTCCATCTGCTGCTGTACTCACTGTGAGAATCTCTGGCCATGTCTGGAACGACCAGCTTCTGTTCAGGGTCTTCTTTTTGTCCTGTCTGTAAATGGCTTTGTTAAAAATGTAAATATTAACGCTGCTGCGGCTAATCATCCCTTTAATGTGCGGAAACATGACCAGAGTTTGTTCTTTAAATCCTGGATGAAGCTGCTCCTCAGTGATCGAACACAAACTGGTCTGAGGACGAACTCTTCACTCAGATTGTTTCCAGATGGACTCACAGTTCGACCTTCAGCAGTCTGCAGGTCACTGTTGGTCTGCTGGACGACAAGATTCCACCGACACTCACCAACTTCTAATAAACCTGCAGAGTTCTCAGGCAGTCGAACACGAGAACTGAGTGTCCACATCAGGATCCAGCAGAACATCGTGTTCAAACTAACAGCAGACAAACAAGAACTGTTTCACTGTTCATGAGCACTGCAGTTTAACACAGGCCACCATTTAACCAGGACAGATCAGAAGACATGAGAGTGAGGCCGCTTTCACTGACCTATGGATCTGTTTCACACTGGTTTCACTCTGGTTTTACACTGGTTTCACTCTGGTTTCACTCTGGTTTCACACTGGTTTCACACTGTTTTCACACTGGTTTCACACTGGTTTCACTCTGGTTTCACACTGGTTTCACTCTGGTTTCACTCTGGTTTCACACTGGTTTCACACTGGTTTCACTCTAGTTTCACTCTGGTTTCACACTGGTTTCACACTGTTTTAATTCTGGTTTTAACACTGGTTTCGCTCTTGTTTAGTTCTGGTTTCACACTGGTTTCACTCTGGTTTAATTCTGGTTTTTACACTGGTTTCACTCTGGTTTAATTCTGGTTTCACACTGGTTTCACTCTGGTTTGACACTGGTTTCACTCTGGTTTCACACTGGTTTCACAATGGTTTCACTCTGGTTTCACACTGGTTTCACACTGGTTTCATTCTGGTTTCACACTAGTTTCACACTGGTTTCACACTGGTTTAATTCTGGTTTCACACTGGTCTGGCACTAGTTTTGAACTTTTCCACACTGGGGTTTACACTGGTTTCACACTGGTTTCACTCTGGTTTCACTCTGGTTTCACACTGGTTTCACACTGGTTTCACTCTGGTTTCACACTGGTTTCACACTGGTTTCACTCTGGTTTCACTCTGGTTTCACACTGGTTTCACACTGGTTTCACTCTGGTTTCACTCTGGTTTCACTCTGGTTTCACACTGGTCTGGCACTAGTTTTGAACTTTTCCACACTGGGTTTTACACTGGTTTCACACTGGTTTCACACTGGTTTCACTCTGGTTTTACACTGGTTTCACACTGGTTTCACTCTGCTTTCACACTGGTTTCACACTGGTTTCACTCTGGTTTCACTCTAGTTTCACTCTGGTTTCACTCTGGTTTCACACTGGTCTGGCACTAGTTTTGAACTTTTCCACACTGGGTTTTACACTGGTTTCACACTGGTTTCACTCTGGTTTCACTCTGGTTTCACACTGGTTTCACACTGGTTTCACTCTGGTTTCACACTGGTTTCACACTGGTTTCACTCTGGTTTCACTCTGGTTTCACACTGGTTTCACACTGGTTTCACTCTGGTTTCACACTGGTTTCACTCTGGTTTCACACTGGTCTGGCACTAGTTTTGAACCTTTCCACACTGGGTTTTACACTGGTTTCACACTGGTTTTACACTGGTTTCACACTGGTTTCACTCTGGTTTCACTCTGGTTTCACACTGGTTTCACACTGGTTTCACTCTGGTTTCACACTGGTTTCACTCTGGTTTCACACTGGTCTGGCACTAGTTTTGAACTTTTTCCACACTGGTTTTTACACTGGTTTCACACAGGTTTTGTACTGGTTTCACACTAGTTTTGAACTTCTTTACACTGGTTTCACACTAGTTTTAACACAGGTTTCACTCTCGTTTCACACTGCTTTTTCACCTGCACAGAACCGACCAATCATTGTTGCTTTGACCTTGTTGTGTTTGTAGTTGGACTCTGATTGTTTCCTGGACTGTGAGGAGAAGCTCTACTTCACTGCCAAATCCCACCTTGTCTTTTTCCATACTTCCTACATGCTAAAAAGCTAACCAGGCTAATATCTTTCCCCATGCCTGTTAGCAGCTAATAGGTTAACCTGGCTAATATTGGTCATTATGCCTGTTAAGCAGCTAACAGATTAACCAGGATAACCAGGTTAATCTGTCTAACAGCTAACAGGCTAGCTGGGCTAACAGTCTGTACAAGCAGCTAACGACATGCTAATGTTTTTGACTGTTTTTATTAATTCTTTTTCTTTGCTTTTTTGTCTGGTTCACTTGGATGATGTCACTCGCTGCTTCACTGTAAGTGGTCGGTCTTAATTATTCTGAGATTTGGTCCAATCAGCTGTGGACAGGTGTGTCTTCAGTGAACTCAGGTAACAGCATATATTGCTGTCATCTCTGTGTTGTCCATGATTATACAGCAAGTCATGGTGGCATGTTGGAAAAGTAGAACCACCATGACCTCACTGTGAGCGTTTACAGAAACAACCGTTCTCCACCTGAAACACCTACACTAACACCAGAACCAGTATCTGACCCAGCATTAGAACCAGAACCAGTGTCAGGAACAGCTACCAGCAGAGACAGCCGTTTTCTAATAGATAGAACCAGTCAGTTCCAAGTACAACCAGTCAGTTCCCAATAGAACCAGTCTGTTTCCATTAAAACCAATCTGTTCCTATTAGAACCAGTCTGATCCCAATAGAACAGGTCAGTTCTTAGTAGAACCAGTCTGCTCCTGTTGTGGAAAATCTGGATGAGCCGAGCAAAGACAGTCAAGATGCAGCAGATTTTGTCCTTGTAATTTAATAAAGAATGAAAGGATTAACAATGACTAATAAAGAAGAGAAATGCAGATGGAATATTTCAGCTGAAAGGCAGAGCTCCGACACCAGGCTCGTGTTCAGAGGTCTGACCCCGACAAAGAGACAAAATGCAGACTTATACCATCATCCATCCTAGACACAGCATCTATCTTTCACATAACAGTAGCTTTGCTTTTCCCATGAAAACAACACAGAGTCCTCAGCCGAGGAGTCTCAGGGCCTTGAGGCCTAGCGCTGGTCACAACACCTCATATCATAGCAAGACAGAAGAAACAACTCAGTCAGGGCTATTGTGTTCTCTTGATTAACAGTACAAAACAGTAGAGTACAACAGTATAAAATTAAATTTTTCTACAACACTCCCAGTAGAACCACGGCAGTGGTGGTGCAGCGGTTCAGTTTCTGGGCTCCAGATCAGAAGGTCAGAGGATCGAACCCCAATGCCTCTATTGTTGGGCCCTTGAGTGAGGCCCTTAACCCTTCCTGCTCCAGGGTCCCAACCTGGACATGAGAGAACAACAAATTGTATTTGTGACAATAAAGGTTTGCTTCTTCTTCTAGAACCAGTCGCTGCTGACGTGGAGGTCGATGTAGTACTGATGAACCAATCAGCTGCCTCCTTGTTGATCAGCTGCTTCTGTACAGGAGGAAGGTGGAGACACTGCTGGGAAAACCAGAACCAGAACCAGGACTGGGACCAGAACCAGGACATGGATCCATCCTCAGTGCTAACAGGTAAAAATACAGCACGAATCTACTGGCATCCACTAAATCACATAAAAATATATAATATTTAAAAAAGAGTGTTCAAAACTACCATCAAATCAAAGAATCTAAGATATAAAACTTGTTCTGGTTTGATCAACACGTTTCTGTTTACCACATAATTCCATCAGTGTTGTTTCATAGTTCTCATGACTTCAGTACTGATATACAACCTAAAAATAATTAAAATAAATGAAAACCACTGAATGAAAAGGAGAGTCCAAACCTTTGACTGATACTGTACGTATAATAAACTTCAGTCTGATGTGTATGAAGTCAAGCTTTGGAACACGGTACAATTCTAACCCTAACCCCACAAATTAAAATCATGCAAAACAAAACCTCACTGAAATGTCATTATTTATGTTTCACATGTTTGTTAAAAGAGAACTTTTAAGCATTTATCCTTCAGTGCTGATTGGCTGATGTTGGTTTGTGTCATGTGATGCAGCTGAAATCAGCTGATGGCGCTGCTGGTTTCAGTAACGTTACAGAAGTTAAAACAGCTGCAGCTGATTAACGCAGCGGTGATCCTCAGCAGCAGCAGAATGCTGAGATCTGCAGAGTTTCTCCTCCACAGAGTCGACCTCAGCTCCGCCTGAATAATTCATCACCGCTCTCAAGGGGAGCAGCAGCGGCGCTGCTGTGATGAAAATTTAAAGACGCTGCATCTGAGCACTTTGCAATATCTGCTAACAGTGAAGAAAATCCAGAGCTGGATGGTTTTAAATGGACGGCTGACATTTCCACCGATTGTCCCAAGCACAGGTCACCGCCGCCATGTTTTCTTCTGCTGCTGTCTGAATGGGTCGACCTCTGACTCACAGAGTGTCACACCGACAAACACCTGAGCTGAGGCTTCACCTGCCCACTAACGCAATACACGGAGTAGGCAGTGAGGTCAGGCAGTGAGGTCATGAGACAATGAGGTCATGGGGCAGTGAGGTCATCAGGCAGTGAGGTCATCAGGCAGTGAGGTCATCAGGCAGTGAGATCATCAGGCAGTGAGATCATCAGGCAGTGAGATCATCAGGCAGTTAGATCATCAGGCAGTGAGATCATCAGGCAGTGAGATCATCAGGCAGTTAGATCATCAGGCAGTGAGGTCATTGGGCAGTGAAGTCATTGGCAGTGAGGTTATCAGGCAGCGAGGTCATGGGGCAGTGAGGTCATGTGGCAGTGACGTCATCGAGCAGTGAGGTTATCAGACAGCAAGGTTATGGGGCAGTTATGTCATCGGGCAGTAAGATCGTTGGGCAGTGAGGTCGTCGGGAAGTGAGGTCATGGGGCAGTGAGGTCGTGGGGCAGTGATGTCATGGGGCAGTGATGTCGTGGGGCAGTGAGGTCGTGGGGCAGTGAGGTTATGGGGCAGTGAAGTCGTGGGGCAGTGAGGTCGTGGGGCAGTGAGGTTATGGGGCAGTGAGGTCGTGGGGCAGTGATGTCATGGGGCAGTGAAGTCGTGGGGCAGTGAGGTCGTGGGGCAGTGAGGTCGTGGGGCAGTGAGGTTATGGGGCAGTGAAGTCGTGGGGCAGTGATGTCTTCGGGCAGTGATGTCATCGGGCAGTGAGGTTGTTGGGCAGTGAGGTTATCAGGCTGTGAGGTCATGGGGCAGTGATGTCACCGGCAGTGAGGTCATCGGGCAGTGAGGTTGTTGGGCAATGAGGTCATCAGGCTGTGAGGTCATTGGGCAGTGAGGTTATCAGGCAGTGAGGTCATCAGGCTGTGAGGTCATTGGGCAGTGAGGTTATCAGGCAGTGAGGTGATCAGGCTGTGAGGTCGTGGGGCAGCGAGGTCATGGGGCAGTGAGGTCATTGGGGCAGTGAGATCATCAGGCAGTGAGGTCATTGGGCAGTGAAGTCATCGGCAGTGAGGTTATCAGGCAGTGAAGTCATGGGGCAGTGAGGTTATCAGGCAGCGAGGTCATGGGGCAGTGAGGTTATGGGGCAGTTATGTCATCGGGCAGTAAGATCGTTGGGCAGTGAGGTCATGGGGCTGTGAGGTCGTGGGGCAGTGATGTCTTTGGGCAGTGATGTCATCGGGCAGTGAGGTTGTTGGGCAGTGAGGTCATCAGGCAGTGAGGTCATGGGGCAGTGATGTCACCGGCAGTGAGGTCATCAGGCAGTGAGGTTGTTGGGCAATGACGTCATCAGGCAGTGAGGTCATTGGGCAGTGAGGTTATCAGGCAGTGAGGTCATCAGGCTGTGAGGTCATTGGGGCAACGAGGTCATGGGGCAGTGAGGTCATGGGGCAGCGATGTCTTCGGCAAGTGATATCATTGGGCAGTGAGGTTGTTGAGCAGTGAGGTCATCGGGCAGTGAGGTTATGGGGCAGTGATGTCATCGGGCAGTGAGGTCGTTGGGCAGTGAGGTCATCAGGCAGTGAGATCGTTGGGCAGTGAGGTGATCAGGCTGTGAGGTCGTGGGGCAGCGAGGTCATTGGAGCAGTGAGGTCATGGGGCAGTGAGGTCATGGGGTAGTGAGGTCATGGGGCAGTGAGGTCATGGGGCAGTGACGTCATGGGGTAGTGAGGTCATGGGGCAGTGACGTCATCGAGCAGTGAGGTTATCAGGCAGTGAGTGATGTCATGGGGCAGTGAGGTCGTGGGGCAGTGAGGTCGTGGGGCAGTGATGTCATGGGGCAGTGAGGTCATGGGGCAGTGAGGTTATGGGGCAGTGAGGTTATGGGGCAGTGAGGTCGTGGGGCAGCGAGGTCATTGGGGCAGTGAGATCATGGGGCAGTGAGGTCATGGGGCAGTGACGTCATGGGGTAGTGAGGTCATCGGGCAGTGACGTCATCGAGCAGTGAGGTTATCAGGCAGTGAGGTCATGGGGCAGTGAGGTCGTGGGGCAGTAAGGTTATCAGGCAGGTGAGCTCTGCAGGTGCAGCTGCTCTGGTTCCGTAAAAGTGGTTCTGCTGAGGCGGTCTGACTCAGCACTATTAACAATGTGTTCCTGTGTTGCCTCAGTGAGCCGCTGCTGTTCTACCAACACATTATTTATTATTTAATGATATTATTCCTGTAAAAACCAACGTTTGCACGCAGAGTAGCACTGAGGAGTCACAGTGACTGACTGCAGGACCCCAGTGTGGGGGGACCTCACTGGTTTTAATGGTGTGACATGACTGTTAGTTTACAGTGACGAAATCAGTCGCAGTTAAAGCTCAGCTCCCAAACAGTGACCTGCACTGATGCTGAGGCTGCAGAGCTCTTAGCTTCTGGAGGAAACTTCAGGTTTAACTCTGGTTCACTTCTTCCATCACCATGGTAACTGATGCTGAACACCTGAGCTGCTCCAGATGACAGAACAACACATATTAAACTCCTCCCTCTGATCAGTCAGCTGTCTTCCTGTGGATCCTGCAGAGGTCAGATAGTGACAGCTGACGATGGAAACTGTTCTTAGAGTCTAAACCTTCTTCTTCCAGATTTCAGTGGAGGAACTCAAGTCTTCCTCACTTCATTGTTTCTACTGATTGTAAACATTTTAAAGGAACTGTTCTGTCGTCCTTTGCAGCATTAGTTCTAAATCAGAGACTGTTGGAGCACTAAAGCCTTGTTCTTGTTGACGTCATAAGGATGTTTTAATATTTATTCTTTAGTCTCAGACTGACCAACACCAGCTGAAAGAATGAAACTGTAATATTCCATCTGAAGACATCTACAGCACGTTAATGTCAGTCTGCCTTCATGATGATCTGGAATGTTCATATCCAACCTTCTCTCAGGTTGTTTCCTTCCTGACTTCAGCTGCAACAGCTGAGTTACTTTCAGTTTGGATTATAATTTAGTTTGTTCCTCTTCTAAGAAACATTCAGAGTCATGTTCCAGAACCGTCCATGACTGAAGACATATCAGGACCTGATGAGATGATCAACACAGAACCACCTGGTGAACCAACAACTGCAGCTTCACAAGAACATCAGCACTTCCATATTCTGAAGCAGCTTCCATGAAAATATTTCATCCCTTAAAACGTCTAACATGTAACTCATGTTCAGGTGAGTGCTGCAGGTCAGCTAGTACAGGTGAGTTCAGGTGAGTGCTGTAGGTCAGCTAGTACAGGTGTGTTCAGGTGAGTGTTGCAGGTCAGCTAGTACAGGTGAGACTCTCATGCCGAAGCTGATCTGAATGTGAAACTGTCAGAAGGGCTTCCAGACTGTTGTTCTCCCTGCAGGTGTCCTGAGACTCACCTGGATGCTGATGCTATAGGTGAAGATCAGACTGAGGAGGGAGGAGATGATGGTGACCAATCAGGTGCAGATCACCGTGACGACGGAAATGATGTCTCCACACCTGTCCATCTCTGTGGGCGTGTCCAGATTTGATTGACAGCTGCCTGACCCCGTCCGTCTCTGTGGCTCTTTCAGACTAAAAGACTCGACTCTGCGGCGTGAAGCTCCACCCAGTCAGGATGTGTCCCCACCTCCTGATGAGGATCACCATGGCGACCAGGGTACCATAAAGCGTGGTCCTCTGTCAGATGGTCCGCCTCCACAGAGACTCAGCAGTCTGGGTGGATCATGGACCAGAGGGTTCCTTCCTGTCAGGACCCTCACCCTGATGATTACAGTTATTTAACTCAACAGATGTACAGAGTGAGACGCTGGGCTCTGCTGAGTGTGTTGATGTCCAGGTTATTAATAATTTTGTGAATCGATGACATTGTCTTTATTAACCGACACAGCTGTCCAGTGGTTTTTTACTGTAGGTCTGAGGAGAGGATAGCGACATAGAAATATTTCTGTATGGAGCAGTTCTGAGATCCGGCTGTCATTAAACATGGTTTACTGGCTGTAACAGGAGACGGCATGATGTCAGCATCAGATAAATGCAGTGTGTGAATAAGGACAGTGAATCTCTCAGCTGATGTAATGTCTCTGCAGGAAACAGTCCGGCCTGCTCAGAGCAGCAGCCTGCAGCGCCTCCTGCTGTCCACCTCAGGAAAGACAAGAAGGACTGTCCTGTAAGTATCAGCCGGTCAGGGAGTCTCCAGGCTCTGAACTGAGGTCCAACATAAAGGCTTGCCTCATTTTCTAGCATTCTAAAAATGTGCAGGTAATCAGATTACAGCCGTGGTGTCTGTGGCCTGCTTCGTTAGGGGGTGGCAGCTGGAACATTTTGTACTTAGATTAATTTAAAAGGATGAAGTGACTCTGGAGGATTGGAGCACATCTCAGCAGTCAGACTGTAGAGTTCAGGCTGACGTCAGTGTTCATGTCTTCATCAGATACCTGCCAGTAACGGACAACCGCCCACTCCTGAAGTCCATGTAAGTCCTCAGCAGACACACTGGACTGACTCCAGCATTAATGAAGTCAGTTTAACTCTTTGATTATTTGTTCTCCGATGGGAGCCTGTTTCTCCAAAATTTTTAACGGCTGTCTGCTGAAGATTCACTCTGCTGCCTCCTGGATCAACACTGACACCAGAAGTACCCTGACCTCCATGACCTCCATGACCTCCATGACCTCCATGACCTCCATGACCTCGGTGACCTTGGTGACTTAATTTGTAGACACCCTAACCCAACCCAAAATAGCATCATAATGTGAAGCACGGTGGCAGCAGTAGGGTTGGGACATATATATATATAGAGTCTATCCCAGTCGACTCAGGGTGAAGGCAGGGTTCACCTGGACAGGTCTCCAGTCTATCACAGGGCTACATATAGAGACAGACACCAAGCACACTCTCATTCACACCTACGGACAATTTAGAATAATCAGTTAACCTCAGCATGTTTTTGGACTGTGGGAGGAACCCAGGGAGAACATGCAAACTCCACACAGAAAAATCCCAGGCGTCCTAACCGGGACATGAACCGTGGATCTTCTAGCTGTGAGGCGACGCTGCTGACCACCGAGCCACCGTGCAGCCCCAGATAACTCCATTTTGTAAATATTCAGAAAACGTATGTACCTGTTTTTCTGTTTCCTGTTTTTCTGTTTCCTGTTCTTTCTTACAATGTTTAGCACTTTGTGACAACTTGTGTTGTAAATATGTGCTATATAAATAAAACTGAATTGTATTGAATGTTTTTATTGTCTACCTGAGATAATAGGAATCAAACCGACGTCGAGTGCATTTGACTCAATATATTGGATTCATGTTTTATTTACATCAGACATTGATTATTGATTTGTTATCGAAAGACAAACAGTTCAAACACCTTGATTTAGGAAACTTCTCATTTTCCATCTGGATCAGTCTCTGGATGCGGTCCAGGATGACTCGGTTTTATCTGGATCAGTCTCTGGATGCGGTCCAGGATGACTCGGTTTTATCTGGATCAGTCTCTGGATGCGGTCCAGGATGATCTGGTTGGAGCTGCAGCAGTCCTCTGGTCCATAGGGGGCAGTGATGGTCAGGACCTTGGCCACCCTCAGCTCGTCCCCCTCCTCCTCCACAGGGACTCGGTTCTTTTCCAACCAGTGCCGGACGTCCCCCCTCCTGGTCCTCAGCTCCTGGGGGTCCAGACTGGACGTCTTCTGAAGGGCGAAGGCGGTTCGGAGACGCTGGACCATCTCGGCGTCGGCGTCCTGCAGAACCTCCACCTCCTTTACAGCGTGACCCATCACGATCCGCACCGACGCCCCCGCCCTGCTGAAGTTCACCAGGACCACACTGCAGGGGGACAGGACCAGAAGCACAGTCAGACCAGAACCAGAAGCAGGTCAGTCCTGGATCATTGTCACAGTCTAAGAAACCAAAACCAGCAGATCTTAAGGTTCAAACGGGCCCCTCAAACAAACATCTGGACCAGGAGCCTCCCAGGATCCAGATGTTGGAGGCTCCTGTTAGAACCTTCTAACTTGCTGGTTCTGGTTTCAGATTCCGCGCCGCTGCTGAGCTCTGAGACTGTGATCCAGTACTAATCCAGTACCAGCATCCAGGACCACAGCTGTCGCTCACACCCCTGACCTTGGCGTGGGAGATCGGAGGTCCAGATCCTGGTGGCCTTCACGCTGCCCCCCTACCTGCCACGTACAAACTACCATAGCGTGTACTGAATACTGTACGTGTTACCTGTCCCTGTGTTACCTGGCGGACACCGGGTCCACGGTGAGCATCCAGCCGCGGTGCTCCTCTTGTTTTCCCGCCTTCACCTTCACCTGCTTGTCGGTGTACCGGATCCACTGCAGCGGACCTAACAGAGGCCAGCCGCACTGCATCATGGTCCTCCCGGCGGTCAGACAGATAGGAAAACAATATTCAATCAGTAATGATCAACGCTAGTACAGCAGACCTCTCTGCTGCCCGACTTTTAAATTACTCCGGAGGAAACACGGCACACAAACAAAGGTTCCGCCTTATGTGTCGCCGCTGCTGCTGCCCCGGATCCTGAGCTGACAGGCAGCCGTGTTCCTGCCGCAGAGCCAGCTAGCAGCGAACGGTGAGCGGGCCCTGTGCAGCTGCGGACCCGCCGTGAGGATGTCCAGATACGGTCGGTACGGAGGAGGTAACCCGCTCTGTGTTCTCCTGTGTCGGCACCGGTCTGTGTGTGGTTAGCACGGACCGAGGCTAGTTCCGGTACCAGTCTGTCAGACGGAGCTAACAGCTAACGGCTAACTGGCTGTACGTCAGACCGCTGCTTTAACGTCACAGTTTAGCTTTCGGTTCAAAACAAACCTTTACAGCGACACAACGTCTGTCTGGAAACCGAGTCCTCCTGTTATCCTCAGCCAGCTCCTGTCTGGAGTCCTGTGGTGTGTTTTCATGGAGGTGGTGTGTTTTCATGGAGGTGGTGTGTTTTCATGGAGGTGTGTGCACTGGTGGATTCTAGATGGACTGTGGTGAGACTCTGTACAACAGCAGACGTCTCCTCTCATCTGCATGCAGTTAACTGATTATTCATCACCAGCCCCTGACTGGCTCTTACACTTGCACCTGTTTGTTCAGTGTTGTACCTGTCCTCCCTCACCTGTCCTCTGTGTCCTCTGCAGAGACCAAGGTGTACGTGGGGAACCTGGGAACAGGGGCAGGAAAAGGTGAGCTGGAGCGGGCCTTCGGGTACTACGGGCCCCTCAGAACCGTCTGGATCGCCAGAAACCCTCCAGGGTTTGCCTTCGTGGAGTTCGAAGACTCTCGAGACGCCGATGACGCCGTCCGAGGGTTGGATGGAAAGTCAGTATTGAAACACCTGACAGACACACCTGGGAATACACACCTGAACACACACAAACACAAACACACACATGAACACACACACCTGAACAGTCACACATCCATAACTTTAGATCAGGGTGTCTGCTGTTTGTTTGTTTATTTGTTTGTTTGTTGTGTTCAGGGTGTCTGCTGTTTGTTTGTTTGTTTGTTTGTTTGTTGTGTTCAGGGTGTCTGCTGTTTGTTTGTTTGTTTGTTTGTTTGTTGTGTTCAGGGTGTCTGCCGTTTGTTTGTTTGTTTGTTTGTTGTGTTCAGGGTGTCTGCTGTTTGTTTGTTTGTTTGTTTGTTGTGTTCAGGGTGTCTGCTGTTTGTTTGTTTGTTTGTTTGTTTGTTGTGTTCAGGGTGTCTGCCGTTTGTTTGTTTGTTTGTTTGTTGTGTTCAGGGTGTCTGCTGTTTGTTTGTTTGTTTGTTTGTTGTGTTCAGGGTGTCTGCTGTTTGTTTGTTTGTTTGTTTGTTGTGTTCAGGGTGTCTGCTGTTTGTTTGTTTGTTTGTTTGTTTGTTGTGTTCAGGGTGTCTGCTGTTTGTTTGTTTGTTTGTTTGTTTGTTGTGTTCAGGGTGTCTGCCGTTTGTTTGTTTGTTTGTTTGTTGTGTTCAGGGTGATCTGCGGCAGCCGAGTCCGGGTCGAGCTCTCCACCGGGATGCCTCGTCGCTCTCGGTACGATCGGCCACCGACGCGCCGACCGTTTGACCCGAATGATAAATGTTACGAGTGCGGAGAAAAAGGTCACTACGCCTACGACTGTCACCGCTACAGTAGGCGGAGCCGGAGGAGCAGGTAACCATGACGACCACCACGGCGCTGACATCACATGATGAGTTTGAATAACGTGTTTGCAGCTGAGCCTCGGTCTGCAGCATCAGTCGTGTTCCTGGGCTCAGCTGCTGTTGCTGATGTTCAGTCATGTTTGCTGTCAGACCTCAGTCCTGCAGGGCTCCTCATTTACCAGAGGTTCCTCCCATTGAACACATATTGATCTGAAAATCAGCCAATAACTAATCAATGGATTGGGTCATCGTGTTTCAGATAGCCTGAATGTCTGCAGACGTTTGTACTCCCTGAACAGTCCAGCTGATCCATCCACCACAGGTTTGAGATGAACGAATCACTGATCTGTGAGTCGTCCTCTGGACAAACCAATCGGCTGTTTGACTCTCAGACTGTGAAAAGTGTGGATCAGAGATCCTCCAGGATCCGGTTCAGGCCACAGATCCCAGTTTACTGTCACAGAAACAGGAAATGTTCACGCTGGAGAATCTGGAATCACCACAATACTTAAAGATGAACCTGCAGCTGATTGGTTCGTGCTTGCAGCTGCATGTTCCTGTGTATTGGTGCTGCAGGTGAGCCCAGGTGAGCCCAGGTGAGCCCAGGTGACCCTGCAGGGTTCAGGTCTGCAGCTCCCCTGCTGTGTGTCACTCTAACCTGTTCTGACTTCACTGTTGTGAGATCTTTTTAACGCCTGGTCAAAACGTTTCAGGTTCATCGTTTGGTTCAGACCCTAAATGTTTCTTGACTAGAGTTTTTCTGCTGAGGCTGAAGGTCTTAAAGGTTGTAGAAGCTCCGCCTCCTTAATTTGGTCCTAATGTAACGAGGAAAAGAGCCGCTGGACCGCGGCCACTTCTCCAAAAACCCGCCTCACTTCTATCAAGTCTCAATCAAGCGATTTGGCTGTCAGTGCGATCATCGTTAGAAATCTTCTAGATCACCTAGATCTGCTAGACCCGGTCCAAAGAGGGCCGACCCGGTCCAAAGAGGGCCGACCCGGTCCAAAGAGGGCCGACCCGGTCCAAAGAGGGCCGACCCGCAAAAGGTTTATTTCATCACCCATTACTGCTTTTACTGTGTTTGAGTGTGTAGCCCTGTTCTACCTGTGCATGAGTAAAGTTAAAGTATCAGCTGCACTTCATCACTTTACCTCCGCCTGTCGCTCTGCCTCCACTCACCGCTGCTCTCCTGCTTCTGGTTCGGGTCCAGGTCCAGGTCCAGGTCTCGGTCCAGAGGGAGGCGGTTCTCCCGCAGCCGGAGCCGAGGGAGGAGGTGAGTCAGAAGGACGATCTCTTCATCATCAGTGTTTAATCCTGGGAATGTGACGGAACAGAGAAGGGTGGTCTGTTGCCCGTTTTCTCCACTGGGGTTCGTTTATCAGTGTAAAGTCCTGCAGCTCTCTGGAACCAGAACCAGAGAGGTCTCCTGTCAGTAGGACTCAGAATGATGGAGACCAGAGGAAGGAACGTCTCTTTGATTATTTATTTAATAAGAACATAAAACCTGGACCAACATGTCCACCGTGTGTCCTCAGATGTTAAACTCGTGTCGTCTCCTCATCCTGGAGATCTTTAATTTCTCCATGAGACGGTTTTTTCTCGCCAAGCATGACGTCAACAGAAATGTGTTTGTTTATTTCTTAGTGAGGTAAATAAGTAAAGTCCAGCTATTCTACTGGTAGTGATGTAAGGTTTGAGTCAGCGGGGCTCTTATCTGTTTCATATGTTGGTGATGTCACTATGTCCAGGTCCAGGTCCAGGTCCAGGTCTTCCTCTCCTCGTCGCTCCAGCTCAGGTTCGCCCAGAAGGTCCAGGTCTTCCTCAAGCAGAAGGTCCAGGTGAGACTGTGATGTCATCACTGCCAGAACACCTGATCTCAGTCAAACAGGTTCAGAATCAAACCATCCTCATGTGTTCTCCAGGTCCAAGTCCAGGTCCAGGTCCAGGTCCCGAGGCCACAGCAGGTGAGTGGGACTGAAGTGAGCAGGTGGGCGGGGCTGTGGCAAATTCTACGATGTTAAATTAGCCTTTAAACTTGTGCACATAGGAAACGGGTGTGTGCACGTGGTAGTAGGAAAGGCCGGTGACTCTGCAGGATAATCGGGCCCATTGCTGTCCCGATCTCCTCCTTACGATCAGAGCCAGCCGAGGCCGACTGACCGATGTTTGCAAACGACATGTCTGATGTTCCTGTGGTGTGGGCTGTGATGAGGGGTTTTGTCCGGTCCGATCCACTCGGGAGGAAGGAGAGATCATAGATAATGAACATGTTTAATATTTGCCACTATAAACCCTGTAGTGTGGGGGGGTTTCCTCCGAGAGGAGCCGAGCGCTCAGCGTGTGATGTCACCGGTACCGGAACAAAAGCCAATGAGAACGCGAGCTGACTGACGGAAGAGGAAGTAAAAACAAACCAGTAGAGTTACCGTCACTGAAAATCTGGTCACATTAATCGTGATGATGGATTAATCCGCACCGACGCGTCAATTCTGACAGCCCTAAAGAATCTCAGAGATCTGGATGGTCTGATGGAAAAACAGCTTCAGTTACAGTAACACGCATTTTTGGCAGCAACGGTAACGGAGTTATAACGATGGGAAGAGTGATCAATTAGATTATTATTGTGCCGTTATTCCATCATGTTTGTTTCCACTGAAGTCACGTTTGACCACCTGAGGTTTGGAAAACTGAGCGTGAAGAACCTGATGCTCTGCTGAAGGAACGGTTAGTGTGGTTGGATAAGAGAGAGATCCTGTGTGACCTCAGTGATGGTTTTCTGTTGTGAACGCTTGTGTTAAGTGCACGTTCCTGTTTCTCACGTGCACGCTCCTGTTTCTCACGTGCACACGTGTTGAGGCTGATTAAAGCTGGCAGTGTGAGCGTCTCTGTCTTCTCCAGGTCTGGGTCGATGGGTCGCTCTCGCTCTGGATCTCCTGCTCATAGGTGAGTCTGCAGATTCTGGTTCTGGTTCTGGTTCTGGTTCAGGCCTGAACATCAGACGGTAACCCTCTCTCTCTCTGTGTTTGTGACAGTCGCTCGACCTCGGGGAGTCCTGTCGCTGCCGACTGAACTGTCTCTGTGAATTAGTGTATTTAGAGTTTTTGTATGAACACACTGTTGTGTAGCGTCACAGCATCGTCATGGTTACTGATGATTGGTCTGCAGGGACCAATCAGAGTGTCGTCTGCATCTGATCACCTGAACACTCAATAAAGATTTATACAAGACACCTGTCCGTCTGCTGCTTTCACCTGGCCACACCTGGTTACACCTGACTAACAGCTGTTGAGATAAAAGTTACAAACGTACCCAACAAGTTTAAACGTTATCGTTGAGACTTTAAATATTAATCATGAGTCAGATCGACCAACCAGTGGAGGGTTAGGGTTAGTATCCTACCGTTAACCCCGTACGGTACCATGAAGGATTTAAACCAACCAGTCTGGAGCCCTCAGTGTTGGTAATGATGCAAACTAACCAGACTAGTTAAAATACATGGAAGACTTTATTTTATAGCATTAATAACTATTTAATTAGCTAGACTAATTTAAACATGGCATTAATATTCATGTAAATTAGTCGGACTAACGAGTATAACATCATGAACACAAACGGTTAAACAGACCAACTGTGGACACGCCCCCACACACCAAGCCCCACCCACAGCAGTGACATCACCACCAGGAGCAGCAGGTCATTCACTCTGAATTTAAACCTGCAGCAGGACGAGCAGAACATGGCCGACTCAACCAGCAGCAGCCCCGACTCTTCATCATCCAACTCCTCCTCTTCCTCACTCAGAGACCTCACTCACTCAGGTAAGACTCAGGTGTGATGTTCATGTGATGATCAGAAGCTCCAGACACTCTCTGCTTCCTGAGCTTTCAGCTACACTCAGCCTTCATTCAGCGTTTGTGTGGTTGCCATGGAAACAGACAGCCTTCAGGTGACTTCCGGAGTTTGATGGAGCTGATTGATTAGATGATCGGCCAGCTGATCCTGATTGGCTGCAGCTGGCTGTCAGTCCACTGTTTGTATCAGAGAACCTGCTGAAGATGCAGGACACCACTGAAACCCAACCTCCAGCCTGCTAACGCTGCTAATGGAGCTAATGCTGCTAATGGAGCTAACGAAGCTAACGCTGCTAATGGAGCTAACGAAGCTGGCTGGGGCTGACGGAGACAAGGCTCTATTGTGCTGCTGTTGGTTAACCGATCAGCTGACTGGTATTCAGGGCACAGTGTTTCAGCTCAGGACTGATGAGGGTATTAGCTGTTATTGATCACAGAATAAACCTGTCACAACCTGAATGGCACAGTTGATCAGTTTATACCTGAACAGACTCAAGGACACGAATCAGACAAGAGAGACGATAAACCCTGAACCACCATGTCCACCACGTCTCCTCAGATGTTCAACTCTGAACTGGTGTCGTCTCCTCATCCTGTAGATGTGATCTAGTTCCACGGTCCATCATCTGTAGGAAGATGTTCCACCAGGCCGGATGTATCTCCAGCTACTGTCTCCTCTGTTCTCTGGTTCTGCTGCTGAGAGGTGAAGCAGGTCAGAATCACTGCTGCTGTCAGTAGCAGGTCCAGAACCAGGTCTCTGGAATGCAGCTCAGCTCCGTTAATCAAACCCACATGACTTCTGGTCTCTGAAAGTTAAACCCGGATTAGAGCCGCTCTAGCCGGGCTGTAGATGTGGTTCGTGGGGGTTTCAGGACGTTAAAGAGTCTGAGAGACAGCAGCTGTTCACATGTCATGTTCAGATGAAGGAGCCTGTGATGAGTCAGGATCAGCTACTGGGTTTGCACATCCAGACCACAAGCACTCAGAATGACAGCTGTAGACCTTTGTGTAGAACTCAGAACAACATGACCCAGACAGGACCAACCTCCTTCATGTCTGTGGTAACGAGTTGGAAGGAGGATGGACGCCATCAGAACCCATGACAGGGCACCAGGTCAATGTGAAGTCCTTGTGTCTGTGGTTCTGTAGGCCGTGAAGGCAGCGTAGATGCTGCAGGTTCTGTCGTTCTGGATCAGGTGGGAGCCTTCCGGACCTGACCTGTCCTTTGACTCTTTGAATGGAAACTGTCATCATGTGTTTGTGAGGTCATCATGGCCATGACCTGCAGCTACATGTTTAGGCTAACACGCTGCATGTTCACAGTGACGCAGCGGCTACTTCTGCTTACTGAGGATATTCTAGTAGCTAATGCTATTCTTTTTAGGCTAATGTCATCGCTAACGTTGCTTGTTTTGGCTAATGTAGTGACCAATATTCTCTTGTTTACTCGGACGTTACTTTCCAGATTAACGTAGCGATAACAACATCTTACTGTTGGTGAACCAAGGTAACTGCATCTGTTCAAACAATGGAACACGCAAAACACTCTCAAAGGCTAACGCTAGCTGGATTAGGTTAATATTGGGTAGTTCAGGCTAACGTTAGCTGGATTAGGTTAATATTGGGTAGTTCAGGCTAACGTTAGCTGGATTAGGTTAATATTGGGTAGTTCAGGCTAACGTTAGCTGGACTAGGTTAATATTGGGTAGTTCAGGCTAACGTTAGCTGGACTAGGTTAATATTGGGTAGTTCAGGCTAACGTTAGCTGGATTAGGTTAATATTGAGTAGTTCAGGCTAACGTTAGCTGGATTAGGTTAATATTGGGTAGTTCAGGCTAACGTTAGCTGGACTAGGTTAATAATCGGTAGTTCAGGCTAACGTTAGCTGGATTAGGTTAATATTGGGTAGTTCAGGCTAACGTTAGCTGGACTAGGTTAATATTAGGTAGTTCAGGCTAACGTTAGCTGGATTAGGTTAATATTGGGTAGTTCAGGCTAACGTTAGCTGGATTAGGTTAATATTGGGTAGTTCAGGCTAACGTTAGCTGGATTAGGTTAATATTGGGTAGTTCAGGCTAACGTTAGCTGGATTAGGTTAATATTGGGTAGTTCAGGCTAACGTTAGCTGGATTAGGTTAATATTGGGTAGTTCAGGCTAACGTTAGCTGGATTAGGTTAATATTGGGTAGTTCAGGCTAACGTTAGCTGGATTAGGTTAATATTGGGTAGTTCAGGCTAACGTTAGCTGGATTAGGTTAATAGTGGGTAGTTCAGGCTAACGTTAGCTGGATTAGGTTAATATTGGGTAGTTCAGGCTAACGTTAGCTGGATTAGGTTAATATTGGGTAGTTCAGGCTAACGTTAGCTGGACTAGGTTAATATTAGGTAGTTCAGGCTAACGTTAGCTGGATTAGGTTAATATTGGGTAGTTCAGGCTAACGTTAGCTGGATTAGGTTAATATTAGGTAGTTCAGGCTAACATTAGCTGGATTAGGTTAATATTAGGTAGTTCAGGCTAACGTTAGCTGGATTAATAATAATAATAATAATACATTTTATTTCAAAGCGCCTTTCACGTAACCCAAGGACACTTGACAAGGGAATAAAAATCAATGACAATGATTAAAAACTGTACAATAAAAACAACAATAACAAGAGTAAAACAAAGAACAACAAGATGTGCTAAAGAGAGAAATTAGGATGGGAGGGAGTAAGCAGTCCTGAACAGGTGAGTTTTGAGTTTGCATTTGAAAATTTGGAGTGAGTCACAGTTCCTGATATGTGGGGGAAGAGAGTTCCAAAGCTGGGGAGCAGAGCGGCTGAAGGCTCCATGGTGCTGAGACGGGTGGAGGGGACAGTGAGGTGGATGGAGGAGGAGGATCTGAGGGAACGGGATGGGGTGTTGATGGAGATGAGGTCGGAGAGGTATGGAGGAGCGAGATGATGGATGGACTTGAAGGTGAGCAGAAGGATTTTGAATTGAATTCTTTGCTTGATTGGAAGCCAGTGGAGTTCTTGCAGGATGGGGGTGATGTGGTGATAGGAGGGGGTTTGGGTTATGATACGGGCGGCAGAGTTGTGAACGAGTTGAAGTTTATGGAGGGATTTATGAGGGAGGCCAAACAGAAGAGAATTACAGTAGTCGAGGCGTGAGGTGACGAGACTGTGAACCAGGATGGAGGTGGTGCGGGGGGTGAGGGAGGGGCGGAGACGGTTGATGTTACGTAGGTGAAAGTAAGCAGACCGGGTGATGTTACTGATGTGTGAATGAAATGATAGTGTGCTAGTGTGTGAATTAGGTTAATATTGGGTAGTTCAGGCTAACGTTAGCTGGATTAGGTTAATATTGGGTAGTTCAGGCTAACGTTAGCTGGTTTAGGAGAATGTAATGGCTAACATTAACGTGTCGGTGATCTGCGACAGCTGCATCTGTTGCACCAATGCTCCAGCTGCAGCAGGAGGCTGAATGTAAGGTTGTAATGATTACCCATCATGCTCTGCTGAGGAGGTGTCGCTGTGGGCATGTACTCTAAAAGCTCCTCTCTCTGTAGCTTTACAGCTCGTCCATTGGAGGGAACCCAAGAAGTCGGCGACAGCATTCGGCTTGTCACTGCTTGTTCTCGTCTCCGTGGCAACGCTGTCTGTCATCAGCGTGGTGTCCTACCTGATGCTGGCCTGCCTCTGTGTCACCATCACCTTCAGGTGGGCGGGACTCTGATGTAACAGAGAGTGAGCCACACAAAAAGATGTCATCGTGACCACTGTCTGCTTCCTGCCTGCAGGGTTTACAAATCTGTGATTCAGGCGGTGCAGAAGTCTGAGGAAGGTCATCCATTCAGGTAACAGAAAACAACGCACTGCAACACACTGTAACACTGAAACACACTGTAACACACCCCAACACACGACGACACTGAAGCACACCGTAACACTGTAACATATAATAACACTGCAACACACTGTAAGACGTGATAACACTGTAACACAGTGTAACACACTGTAACACATGATAACACTAAGACACTGCAACACTATAACGCACTGTAACACTGCAAGACTGTAGCACTGTAACACACTGTAACAAATTATAACACTGTTACACACAATAACACTAACTAACTGCAACACCATAACACATTGTAGCACACTGTAACACGCTGTAACAAACTGTAAAAAAGCTGTAACACTGTAACACACTGTTACACACTCTGTAATGCTCGGTATTACAGCGTGTTACAGTGTGTTACGGGGCGGCTGGGACTCAGATGAGAGGTTCTGCTCCACCTGTCTTCTCCATGTTGTTCTGTCCTCTGCCAGGTCTCTGTTGGAGAAGGACATCTCAGTGTCTTCAGAGTCGGTCCGGCAGCTGGCTGATCAGTTTCTGATCCACCTGAACTGGTTCAGCAGTCAGACCAGAAGGCTGCTGCTGGTCCAGGACCTGGTCGACTCTCTCAAGGTGGGTTAGTGTGGTGGCTAATGTTACCTCTATGCTCCATTGTCTCATCTCAAGGTGGGCGTTAGCATGGTGGCTAATGTTAGCTTTTGCTTTTATGTGTCATTTTAGGATATGTGTTAGCATGGTGGCTAATGTTAGCTTTATGCTTTTATGTCTAATCTCGGGGGTGTTAGCATTGTAGCTAATGTTAGCTTTATGCTTTTATGTCTAATCTCAGTGGGTGTGTTAGCATGGTGGCTAATTTTAGCTTTAGCTGTTTGTCGTCATGTTTCAGCTGTTTGTTGACATGTTACAGCTGTTTGTCGTCATGTTTCAACTGTTTGTTGACATGTTCCAGCTGTTTGTTGCCATGTTTCAACCGTTTGTTGTCATGTTTCAGCTGTTTGTTGACATGTTTCAACCGTTTGTTGTCATGTTTCAACCGTTTGTTGTCATGTTTCAGCTGTTTGTTGACATGTTCCAGCTGTTTGTTGCCATGTTTCAACCGTTTGTTGTCATGTTTCAGCTGTTTGTTGACATGTTTCAGCTGTTTGTTGTCATGTTTCAGCTGTTTGTTGACATGTTTCAGCTGTTTGTTGACATGTTTCAGCTGTTTGTTGTCATGTTTCAGCTGTTTGTTGACATGTTTCAGCTGTTTGTTGACATGTTTCAGCTGTTTGTTGACATGTTTCAGCTGTTTGTTGACATGTTTCAGCTGTTTGTTTGTTTCAGCTGTTTGTTGTCATGTTTCAGCTGTTTGTTGTCATGTTTCAGCTGTTTGTTGACATGTTTCAGCTGTTTGTTGACATGTTTCAGCTGTTTGTTGTCATGTTTCAGCTGTTTGTTGACATGTTTCAGCTGTTTGTTGACATGTTTCAGCTGTTTGTTGTCATGTTTCAGCTGTTTGTTGACATGTTTCAGCTGTTTGTTGTCATGTTTCAGCTGTTTGTTGACATGTTTCAGCTGTTTGTTGACATGTTTCAGCTGTTTGTTGTCATGTTTCAGCTGTTTGTTGACATGTTTCAGCTGACATGTTTCAGCTGTTTGTTGACATGTTTCAGCTGTTTGTTGACATCTTACAGCTGTTTGTTGACATGTTTCAGCTGTTTGTTGACATCTTACAGCTGTTTGTTGACATGTTTCAGCTGTTTGTTGACATGTTACAGCTGTTTGTTGACGTTTCAGCTGTTTGTCGTCATGTTTCAGCTGTTTGTTGTCATGTTTCAGCTGTTTGTCGTCATGTTTCAGCTGTTTGTCGTCATGTTTCAGCTGTTTGTTGTCATGTTTCAGCTGTTTGTTGTCATGTTTCAGCTGTTTGTTGTCATGTTTCAGCTGTTTATCGTCATGTTTCAGCTGTTTGTTGTCTTGTTTCAGCTGTTTGTTGTCATGTTTCAGCTGTTTGTTGTCATGTTTCAGCTGTTTGTTGTCTTGTTTCAGCTGTTTGTTGTCATGTTTCAGCTGGCTGCGTTCATGTTTCAGCTGTTTGTCGTCATGTTTCAGCTGTTTGTCGTCATGTTTCAGCTGTTTGTTGTCATGTTTCAGCTGTTTGTTGTCATGTTTCAGCTGTTTGTTGTCATGTTTCAGCTGTTTGTTGTCATGTTTCAGCTGTTTGTCGTCATGTTTCAGCTGTTTGTCGTCATGTTTCAGCTGTTTGTCGTCATGTTTCAGCTGTTTGTCGTCATGTTTCAGCTGTTTGTCGTCATGTTTCAGCTGTTTGTCGTCATGTTTCAGCTGTTTGTTGTCATGTTTCAGCTGTTTGTTGTCATGTTTCAGCTGTTTGTTGTCATGTTTCAGCTGTTTGTTGTCATGTTTCAGCTGTTTGTTGTCATGTTTCAGCTGTTTGTTGACATCTTACAGCTGTTTGTTGACATGTTTCAGCTGTTTGTTGTCATGTTTCAGCTGTTTGTTGTCATGTTTCAGCTGTTTGTTGTCATGTTTCAGCTGTTTGTTGTCATGTTTCAGCTGTTTATCGTCATGTTTCAGCTGTTTGTTGTCTTGTTTCAGCTGTTTGTTGTCATGTTTCAGCTGTTTGTTGTCATGTTTCAGCTGTTTGTTGTCTTGTTTCAGCTGTTTGTTGTCATGTTTCAGCTGGCTGCATTCATGTTTCAGCTGTTTGTCGTCATGTTTCAGCTGTTTGTTGTCATGTTTCAGCTGTTTGTTGTCTTGTTTCAGCTGTTTGTTGTCATGTTTCAGCTGTTTGTTGTCGTGTTTCAGCTGTTTGTTGTCATGTTTCAGCTGTTTGTTGTCGTGTTTCAGCTGTTTGTTGTCATGTTTCAGCTGTTTGTTGTCATGTTTCAGCTGTTTGTTGTCTTGTTTCAGCTGTTTGTTGTCATGTTTCAGCTGTTTGTCGTCATGTTTCAGCTGTTTGTTGTCATGTTTCAGCTGTTTGTTGTCGTGTTTCAGCTGTTTGTTGTCTTGTTTCAGCTGTTTGTTGTCATGTTTCAGCTGGCTGCGTTCATGTTTCAGCTGTTTGTCGTCATGTTTCAGCTGTTTGTCGTCATGTTTCAGCTGTTTGTCGTCATGTTTCAGCTGTTTGTCGTCATGTTTCAGCTGTTTGTCGTCATGTTTCAGCTGTTTGTCGTCATGTTTCAGCTGTTTGTCGTCATGTTTCAGCTGTTTATCATCATGTTTCAGCTGTTTGTCATCATGTTTCAGCTGTTTGTTGTCATGTTTCAGCTGTTTGTTGTCATGTTTCAGCTGTTTGTTGACATGTTTCAGCTGTCTGTTGTCATGTTTCAGCTGTTTGTTGTCATGTTTCAGCTGTTTGTTGTCATGTTTCAGCTGTTTGTTGTCATGTTTCAGCTGTTTATCATCATGTTTCAGCTGTTTGTTGTCATGTTTCAGCTGTTTGTTGTCATGTTTCAGCTGTTTGTTGTCTTGTTTCAGCTGTTTGTTGTCATGTTTCAGCTGTTTGTTGTCTTGTTTCAGCTGTCTGTTGTCATGTTTCAGCTGTTTGTTGTCATGTTTCAGCTGTTTGTTGTCATGTTTCAGCTGTTTGTTGTCATGTTTCAGCTGTTTGTTGTCATGTTTCAGCTGGCTGCGGTCATGTGGGTGATGACGTATGTCGGAGCTGTGTTTAATGGAGTCACCATCTTGATTCTTGGTGAGTTTCTCATTCAGGCAGATTTTAAATCCTGCAAATATCTGAGCTCAGTGTGACTGACTGAGTTAGTATCTGTGTGTGTGTGTGTGTGTGTGTGTGTGTGTGTGTGTGTGTGTGTGTGTGTGTGTGGTGGGGGATGAGATGAAGAGTGTATTCCAGAGGGCTTAGGGGCATTTCACAATGTTAAAGGGGAAGGTTTTCAATTACAGTGAGTTTGTGTGTGTGAGTGTGTTCACATGACAAACCTCTGAGCCACCTACACCTCTCTGCCACTCGCTGCCACACACACTAACACACTGTCTTTACCGCTGTAACTGACAGGATAATGTACCACACTGTTTGTTTTTCTTTTAAGTGCTACATGAGATGTGAGGAGTCGGTGACATTAGTGTGATTACAGTAAATACAGGAGATCACCAAGACGCTATCGTCTGCTCTGTGCTGTGCTACATTCTGTGTCACCAGGTCAAAAAAACATGACAGCAATGGTTGCTTATGCATATTATAAATGTTAATGTATTTTTAACCAACCTCTTCTGATGCCCACCTGTAAAACCCAACAGAAAGAATCCGTAATACCCATTAAAAATCCATTAGATTAATATTATAAACGTATTAGATAATAACCCTTCATTAAAATATCAACAAAAAGCAATGTTCAACTGTGTCATCATACTGGCAAACAACAAAGAACACTCACACTGTACAGTCTGTGTGTGAGTCATTAGGGTGGCAGCATGTAGAGTGTGTGATAAACCTGCACCAGAGGAATATTAATCAGATGCTTGGACGTTCCAAATCTGATTCCCAACAGATGCAGTAAGAAACAAAGTCATTCTTTAAAACTTCATAGCAGAACACAGACTGCTGATGGCTACAGGAGGATCACCTGACTGAACCTTTACCACACATATGTTGATGTAATGTGTTATATAGTACATGTGATTCTATGTATGCATTTGTATGCAATTTATATGGAAGAAAATCCATATCATTTGCCATCATAAGTTGACATGTATGCATTAGAATGTATCCCACAATCTCACTTCTCAGCATTTCCATTTCCTTTTGCAAAGATTAAATATGTTCATCTGGTGCAAGGTTTGCCAGGAAAATTAAAGAGGAAAACATCAAAAACAACACAGTGGATCTACTTCTTGGCATGTTCCAAACAAACCAAATCACCTGTGATGTTTGATGCACTCATAATAGATTTCTATGGGCATTTCAAATATTTTGAATGCGTATGTCCTTTGGCTTGTGCAGTCACTGGACTAGATGGTGGACTGTATATAAAGCATATATGTGATGAAATTAGTGTCCTGGTCTAAAAATGTGAAGCCAATACAGAAGTGCTGTATCTGTTTACTGTCTAACAGCCAGAAGGGGGCGACTCTTCTGGTTGCACAAAGAAGTCAGATTGAATAGAAGTCTCTGAGAAAATGATCCGACTTCTCTCTTGATTTGTTACATCAGTAAACATTTCCCTAATAAACTTATCGGCTCAATTGTTAGTTTCACGTTTCCAGCATGATGTTCATTTTCTATATTATGGTTCCATTTAGAGTAAAATAGACAATAAAGCAGGCTTGTTTTAGAGGGGGGTACCTCGGATTGACAGGTCACCACCATATTGAAGTGCACAGTGTTCTTGGGTTCAGAACCATCGCTTGCTCATAATGCTCAGTTTCAAAAGACCAACATGGAGACGTTCAAATTCCAAACTCAAGGCTCAACAAAAGTAGCTCACCAACCAGTGGGTGACATCACAGGGTTATGTCCATCTTTTATATAGAGTCTATGAAAGCTGATGTAGCAGTGGCTCTAAATGAAGCTTCACTACCCCAAGAGAAATGTAGCAAACTCAGCTACGCCAACATGGCAAAAGTATGTACGGCAGTGATATCATGCATCCTTAGTTTTATTTTACACCACACTGAAAGCTTCAGAGACTCTTGGGGAAAATGTAGCTTGTGTGGCCTCTACTGCACTACTTCACCAATGGAAGAGCATTGTTACTGAGGAGCTGTTTGATTCAAGAAACAGTGCTCTTACCACCATGCTGAGAAATATTATTAAACTAGGAATGGCATTTGTAGCACAGCTGCCCAACTCTGTTCATTCACACACTGCTAAAAGAATGTGGCTGTAAGCAGCTCAGACCATCTCCGAGTGTGGTCTTGGTAATTGTGTCTTAATGCGTCCTACATGTGTGTGTTTGGGGCTTTCACACCTGTACTTAGAGCTGCTGTCTGCTTGGATGAAGATGTGTTAATGCATGGTCTCAACAAGGGTTGTTAATGTTACACAGCTTCTTATAGTTGAGGCTATGGAATACAAACAACATGTTTGGTTTTGACACGGAAGACTGAATTTGCATGCTGCCAGTAGTCAACATCTCTTGTATTGTTAACATGGCCACAGCCATCCCCTAACTTTGACTGATTATGTTTTATGACTTGACCAAACCTAAATCAACTGTGATATGATCTTTTGTAACAGTCATGTTTTATTTAAATGAGTGTTCAACAGCTTTTGCATCACCTGAGGGTGGCAGCTCAGATCAGAGTGCAGAATATTCTGATGCCTGTTTGAACCTGTTAGCTTTATAGCACACAATAGGAACAATTTGCTGTTTTCAATATAAAAAGTTGAACTACAAAAGTTAATCCGCCCGGTAGGTGATCAAAGTGGAGAAGAATGGAGAAGAACAATAACCTTCTTACTGCTGCCTGTCACTCCTGAAGAAACACTCCCAGTCACTGGACGCCAGGGGCTTGTTTAGATGCAATGTATGAAGCATTGAAATAGAATACACAGATGTATTGACCTAAACTATGAGGGTTCTAGATTAAAACTGAGACAGTTGAAGGAGGAAAATTCAGCCTGAACTTCACTGTGACTTGCATTGTGGTTTATTCACATTTGGTTTTTTTTAGATTGCTGTTAACATACTTGTTAATTTGACTATTCAAACAATTCCACACTTGTGGCCCTTCCTTGCATTTATTATTAATGTGTAAAGCCTTTAGAGCTTTAAGTATCAACAGTGTGCATACTATTGATCCGGGGGCTGCTGCATGGATGCTGAGGAATTTGGCTCGTTCTAATTCTTTCACCAGCATCAACCTTCAGCATCTTTATAAGAAAGTCCACAAAACTCGCTGAGTCACATTCCTCAGCGCTGAGAGATTCTCCTCAGAGTTTACCAGATGTCTTCTGCAGGATCCGAATAAAACAAAATAGCAAGAAATGGTAAGAAATTTGTTTTGTTATATGTGAGGTGTAGATAACTTTCCTCAGTTCAAGAGTTGATTGTAAAGAAGAGAGGTTTGAGTTATTTAATTTGTTCCAAATGCAGCAAATGGTACAGCAAAAAGAGTGACACTGAAGAAAAGACAGAGAAATGTACTCTCCAGAGGTGCAATTGCAGTCCTGTGTGTTTTGCACAAAAAACTGCGTCCCAGTATTGTACTTGTACAAGATGCGACTCAGCTGGAGGCACAAATGTTGTATTCAAGGTCATTCAAGGCAATTTTTTAGGGGTTTCACAAGAGAATTGTTCTATAAAGTTAAGCTACCTACAAGTTACACACACTGATCTTTGGTGATCAAGGAATATGTGAGTATTTTCTTTTATATTACTAAACATATTTATGGCTTACATGTCTTTCCTTTTTCAGAAGAAAGAGCTCAAATTCAATGTCTGTTTGTGGAATCTGCTTTATCTGTTGTAGTTCACACTGTGTGGATTTTCAAATGTGATACAAATATATTATGCCTGAAACTGACATTTTTGGTGTGTTTATCATATTGTTAAAATGTAATGCAGGACCTCTGAAAGTCTGACGGGAAGAAGAGAAACACTGTAATAATACTTTTATTAATAGTTATAACAACAGGCCTGACCACTTCAAGAGACAGGTGAGTGTTTTTATGGGACAGTCCATGTCCCAGAGACATTTGCTCAGTTTTAGATTAACCAGGATTCAGGCTGAATCCTGAGATTCTAAGGAGCCAAGATGGTGATGCTCAGAGTCCCCACACTGAGCTGTAGAACTGCATCTACAGGGCGCCTACTGATGACATCACAGAGGGTTCAGTGTTGTAGATTGATCATTGTCGATGACTTTTACTTTGAGCTGCTGCTGTAAATGGTTCACTGTCGTGGTATCTTCAGGCTGTGCATAAACACTCCATACACTCTTCAGTAAGAGGAGTGTAGGGATTGTAATCAGCTGAAATGATGAATAAAATATTACAATCACCCATACTGTAGTGTTAATTTTGTTGACAAACACTATGACAAATCATGGTCATTTACTGCTGTTTTTTCCAGAACTACAATGAAATTTGTACTTTTGTAAATGAAAACTATGATGAAATGTGTTGCAGGTGTTGTCAAATCAAACTTCAATCAGACAGTCAATTATCAGCCAAATATCTGAGCAGGTAAATACAACCCTCTTTCCTGTATAGTTTTTAAAACAGACCAACATGTGTAGCCATAGTAATACTACACAACACTGCAGAGACTTGGAAAGTGTTGTGCTTTAATGTTGAAGAACTGTAGATGTAAATGTATCCACTGTGCTTCCCACCATCATGACTTTACAACGGCAAAAACATAAAACAGCAGCCAAATCTGACTTATCTTTGGATCTGTGCATGTCTATGGTGACAAACATACTGCATAAATGTATTTGTCACTTTAAATTTAACACATAATATTTGCAGTAATGTAAAGTCCAATTAGGACAAACATAATACATGCAAAGCACCCTTCACCAACTGTATCTGACATGAAAATGCTACTTGTGTTAGAACTTTGACAGCAAACAGACCTGCAGGACAGTGGGACTATTCTCCTCCAGTGCAACAGACTGATACTGGTTCACCTGCAAGGATTCATAAAAAAACTAACAGCAACATCACTTACAGGTGAAGAGGTTGTTCCACTTGACAGTGTTAAACTTCTCTGAGACTTTCAGATGAAATGTTGATGTTTCTTCAGTGAAAGTTTCAATAGAATTAAGAGGAGTGAGAAATTAGAAATACAGTAAGAATCAATAAACCTGTTTTTTTTCTCATTATAAGAAAAATAATTTTACTGTGCACTCCCAAAAAACCAACAGACAAATGTCATAATTTTTGCACGGATCTAAATATAAATGGTATTCAGGTGCTGTTTTACATTTTTATTTGAATATTTTCACGTCTGTGAAAACCAGCAGGTGGGATCCAGAGTAAGCCCCAGTAGTTTATGTGTGTGTGTTTGTGTTGGTTGGGTGCATTTGTGTTTTTCCATCAGGAACAATGATTTTGCTTGTGTTGGTGACAGCTTGACCTCTCTCTCTCTCGCTCTCTCTCGCTCTCGCTCTCTCTCTCTCTCTCTCTCTCTCTCTCTCTCACACACACACACACGCACGCACACACAGCGGACGGTTCCTGAATGGGGTTGGAGGTTAGCAGCCGGTTACACGTGACAAGTCATGGTTAATTCCAGCAACACAAAGGATGCTCCGGGCGCCAGCAAACACACTCTCCAACACTCTCACACACACCAGATCATCCCATCATTCAACCGGCCCACTGGCTGAAGTGAAGATAATTAGATAAAGAAAAATGATAAAGTTCAAGTCCCTTTTGTTCCCTCTCACCGAGTCACAACAAGCTACGACAAAAACTGCTTCAAATCGGTTTATGACAAGTGTGTCCACATCACCTGGTCGTTGGAAAACCTGTTATTACTCTGCAGTGCCTTTGATTTCTTAAATATCCTATGAACCAGATTTCCACACACAGACAAAGAAATACAACTTGGCTTGGTTTCTGCTGTAAGAATGTTCCATCTATATGCTTGCTGGGTTTCTGTTGGGTTTTACAGTTGCTCAGGGGCATTAAAGGAAAACTCAGCAGTGCAGCTTTTGATCCGGACTAGTTAAGCCTATATTAAAATTAAAACCAGGACTGAAAAAGACTTCGATACAATGTTTTGGACAGTCAGGAGTGAACCAGCTGGCAGGGAATATAGGGTAATAGGGGGACATGAAAAAGCATTGTCAGTGTGTGTGTGTGTGTGTGTCTGAGTGCTCTTCAGTTTATCGTGCTTACTGATTAATCTGTCATCCATCACTATCAACTCACCTCCGCCCTGCAAACAGAGACATCAGTGATGGATGATCCTGATTTGTATCAACAGACAACAGCTAATCAATAAGGTTAAACACACTGATGTGGCTCTAGAGTGTGGACAAACAAATGTGTCTGTGTGTGTGTGTGTGTGTGTGGGTGTGTGTAGATGGGAGGAGGCAAAAGCTGGGCGGGGGCAGGGGTAGTGTGGTCTGATGTAACAGAGTCAGTTTCATCACCCGAGGCATCGAGGATGAGGAGGAGGAAGGAGAGAAGGGACAGAGGGGAAAGGAAACGACATGAAGAGTCTAAAATGACCCTCACACACACACACACACACACACCCAGACAGTGGGTGTCAGCTTCCATCAGCAGCCTGTACCACTGTGAGTTATGACCGCAGCTATGCGATCATTTACGCTCACTGCTGCAGATAGCCAGGGGCTACTGTTCTCTGTGTTCGTGTGTGCACATTTTGTGTTTAAATTCACAGCGCTGGCTATAAGTATTCTTAAAGTTTTACACACCAGACATATGGATGTGAAAGACTTCATGCATACCTTATATTTACTGTCCAGTAGAGCAGCAGATAAATAATCAGTTTTAAAAATTATTAAAAATATCAGACAATCTTCCATAAAGACTCAAAGAAAACCTTGAGTGAGAAAACCTAGGAAGCTACAAAAGTCAGTGTATTATGCATGTTTTTTATTTAAATTTAACTTCTGATTAAATGTTTGGTAACATTTAATGTAAATGTTACCAAACATTTAAGACTAGCTAAGTGTCCAAAATGCCAGCTACTCATGACCTGTAATAAACATACTTGCAGCTAGCTTGGTAAATATGGGTTTTTTAGATAATTTAATTGTTTTGGGCAACAGTAAAGTATGAAGCCAGGGGAGGAA
Source organism: Dascyllus trimaculatus (assembly GCA_024666655.1). Classification (NCBI taxonomy): domain Eukaryota; kingdom Metazoa; phylum Chordata; class Actinopteri; family Pomacentridae; genus Dascyllus; species Dascyllus trimaculatus. The sequence goes on along the minus strand of JAMOIN010001797.1, from coordinate 1,861 downwards.
ATTCAAATTGTCCAAAATTAGAAGAAGTAGAAGTGTAATGTTTGACTTTTACAAGCTTCTAACTGGGACAAATTGTGTGTGGCCCAAAATAAAAGACATTAAAATTCTTAAAAAGGCAGTTCTTCAAGCAAATAACACCAAATAGCTCAAAAGAATGTTAGAGTTTCATTTTTATAACTCTTTTATTCCACGGTGACCCCCCAAGAAGGTGCATATTTAAAAAACTTTGAGATATAAGAAAATACACGACACATAGACAAAAGGAAGCTTATTATTTATAGTGTCAGAATTCATGGTTGACATTTTAGGTATGATTAATGTTACAGAATGTAATGTGAAAGTGAATAAACCCCAAATATTAAAAATACAACACATGAAACCTGGAAGGCAACCTTCAAAAACAACACATTTCCATCTGCATTATTTCAAGGTATTTCTCTGGCTGATTTTTTCCTCCCAAACCTCAGAGAGCCGTCCAGCTGAAGCCTTCCTTTCACTTCACTGCAGGTCATTCCAGTTCAGATCGGTTCAGCTTGATTCAGTTTAATTCAGTTTTCTTCACCTGGAAATGGCTCACACTCCTGACAGCAGACTCCCATTTACTGTTGTGAGTCTGTGTGCATACGTGTGTGTGTGTGTGTGTGTGTTTGTGGGAAGTGTCAGCATCTTCTTCGTCTCGTGTGCTCCGTTGATGTTACTCCATCAGCCTCACCTACAGGGAGAAACAGGGTTAGTGTGTGTTGTTCAGACACAGGAACAGATACAAGGTTGTCTCAAAGTTATAACTCCTACTCAGTGTAATCACACTGATGTCACATGAAAACCTCACATCCCCAGGAAGTCTGATTTTGAGGAATTATGAGAAGAAGGCTGTGTACATTTTAAAATTTCCAGTTTGAAAACATACAAAATCTCCAATGTATTTTGCTTACTGCTTGGACACACGATGAATTCTTAATTCAATCAATGAGAAAAAATGTTGTTATACACTGGTGGAGGTGCAGCATGGGGATGAGGTGTCTTAGTCAAGTCAAACCAATGTCCCCACACACTCACACACACACACACACACACACACAAAATTCAATCATGTCTGTGCTCCTGCCTGGGGGAACACACTGTGGAAACCTCACTATAGTGGAAAATCACCTTTTCCATGTTATTTTACACAGCAGCACCAACAGTACACACACACACACACACACACACACACACACACACACACACACACACACACACACACACACACACACACACACACACACACACACACACACACGCAGAGTGTAGCTACGTCTCCACGAGGAACCAAGAGATCAGATTTTTTTTTTAACTCTTTGTGGTGCAGATCTCACACTGTCATGCCTGTCTGTGCCAGAGGACTCGGTGAGGAATGTGATTTTTATACAACCATGAAAAAAAAATCTGTGCCTCAAAGAGTTAATGTGATCTTGTGACAATAGAGGGTTCGGTGCTGCACGCACGCTTAGCGACGTTTGTGTCTACGATACCTGACCTGACTACCAAAAGCAGCCTTCAGAAAACTGTGGATCACAGCACCAGTTAAATGCACTATACAGTCACACTCAGACCTAAATGCTCTTTAGGCAATGAGCTTAATCAGGAAGAACTCAGACTGAGTGAGGGTTTATGATTGATCACTTTAACCGGGATTTAAAATCTTACTGCACTATATTGACCTTTTTCGATGTTATGTCAGGTCATAAGCCCCTCATGATGCTCACAGTTTGTGCAACCAAGAAATTCATAAGTAAAATTCAATTTTACTTATACAGTGCATATTTACAACACATGACATCACATAGCGCTTGACATAGCAGAAAGAACAGAAAACCCAACA